>CAKNXH010050135.1:0-16634 GCA_932178445.1 Andricus quercusramuli
TGAAATTGTCATGTAATTCCTAAATGAAAGGACTGCCATTGAAAAAAACTAATTCTTCTGCCGACAAATGCCCTTATAATAAATTCATTTAAAAAATCATACGATTAATCGAAAAACTAGGAATTTTGCTGAAATTATCAGAAAGTTCCTAATGTATTATAAGGGCATTTGACGGCAGAAAAATTATTATTTTTTTTTCAATGGCAGTCCTTTCATTTAGGAATTACATGAAAATTTCAACAACATTCATAATTAGTTGATACATTGTATCATTTTTTTAAATCAAAGGTAATGAAGAAATTTATTAATCAGACATTTTTCGAAAGAAAAATTCGTTTTTTTTTCGATGTCAAATTTTTTAATTACGAACTCCATGATAATTTCAGCAATTTACAATGAATACAACAGATTTCCGGAAGATGTAAAAAATATTTCTACAATTTCATAAACATTTCGTAATGATTGTAAAACAATAAAAAAATTCCAAACATGTCAAAAAGGGTACAGGCCACCACATTTCAGAGATTTCAAAACATTGCAAAGATATCAAACGATTTGACATATGTAAATAATTTCAAACGAATACGAATGATTTCACAAATATCGCACCGATTTCATAACATTTTGAGAAACATTTAAAAAGAACACGAAAATCACGTACAACTGCGTACATAGAGTACAGTCAAATTAGCTGAAAGGAGGCCATTTCGTAGAAAAAAGTAGCAGAATTTGCTTTTTATTTCAACAACTACACGTGCTTCACACTTCTATAACCAATTATTGCAGCGACAGCCCCTGAGTTGTGAATCAATCTGGTATTTTCGGAGGAAATTGGGCGACAAATATCATCGATATCTTACACGTTTGTATCATCTGCCGTTTATACAGAAAGCTTGTATATTGTCATTTAATGTACAAAAGGTACTTCTTTCGCCGTAAGTTTGCCACCCAACAAACCTTTTGGGAATTTACCCACTCCTTTGGGTAGGGGCCCCTAGTTTTCGTATATGGTGTGTTCGTTCCTGAATGTATAGTAGTTTCTCCCTGCTCCGCTAGGGTCGCGCAAAAGAATTCTTAGCACGCTAACTGCTTTACCTGCTACATGTTTTGCTTAATAGTAGAACACTGTACCACAAAAAAGTAATTTTTCTTATTTTCATTGTTACATGAAAAATAGATTTTTTTCCGAAAAAAGCGAGCTGTACCGACAGTCTATATACCCTTTAGATCATTTACACAAAAAATCAGACAAAATGGCTTCGCCGTCTGACCTGAATCCATTATCTACGATTTACACTCGATTTCCAGGGCCCTTCACGATCACGAATTTGTTTGAATAGGGTTTAAGATTTTTTTTCTCACGAGTAAAATATTCTAGAGTTTGTTTAAATGTACTATAATTTCTAAAATTGTATGCAGTATTCAAACAATATATTATCAAAAATTAATGCAATAACTCCATTTTTTAAATGACAAAGTGATTCTGTTCATTATTCCTTAAAGATATTAAATGAACTTATTGAAGAATAATAATTTTCTGAAAAATAAATTCATTTCTCGAGTAATTAATTTTATTTTATCTTAAAATTTTTTTGAAATATGTTTTTGAAAATTAATGATCAAACATAATATTTTTAATTTTTTTAATACTGAAAAATAATTAATTTCTGAAAAATTCCAAAAACAATATAATTTTTCAGATCTTTCACACTTTGAAAAATAATTTAAAAATCAACTTGTCGACAAACAATTTTAATGTCTCCTAATTTATGATTTATGTTTAATTTTTAAATTTTTATTTCAAGTTCTGAAATTTTTTAAATATGTCGAAAAATAACAAAATTTTCATAAAAATTTTAATTATTTCAAAATATGTTTCAAATTTTTATAAGTTTAGAAAAAAATTCTACACAATTTGAAAATATTTCCACAAATTTTAAGTATCATGCAAATTTTCAAATACTCTAAAATAAAATGTTTGAAGTGTACAAAATTTAGATTATATTTAGAATTATTAGAAATATACTAAAATGATTTTTAACTCAAAAATATTTCAAAAAATTATATTTTTGAATATTTTTAAAAAAAGTATAGAAAATTTTTAATAATTTTGAATGTTGCAATGTACTAAAATTTTATATAATTTGTTGTATAATTGTAAGAATATTTGTCAAAATAGTAATTTTTTTCATAATTCTTAATTATTTCAAAAATTGTTTAATAAAATGTCTATTTTTTATTATTTTGAAATTAAATGTTCACATTTTAAAATGAGTTTGAAAAATTTTAAGATAATATAAATTCTTACTTGAAAGCTTTAAAATATTTAAACTTACTTTGAACAAAATGTATATTTTTTATTTTTTTAAACTAAAAATTAATCACTTTTTTAATAATTTTTCAATTAAATAAAAAATTTTTAATTATTACTTTATAAAAAATGTAATACAATTTTTTATTTTACGAAATATAAAAATAAATTCAAAATGGTCAAAAAGGAATCTGTAAGGTAAAGGTCCGTATCATGAGATCAATTTTGAGGGGTTTTTTGAGATTTTCATTCATTTTGGAACGATAGTAGAATATATTTTCAAAATGTTTATATCAATGAATGGGCTAATCTTTTCTGAATGCGAAACGCCTATTAAAATTTTAATTTAGTATGAGCTAAGTTATTATATTTATGAAAATGAGGAACGATCTTTATGTACCTATAATGAAACAACTTTTAGACTCTTGTACCGGTGCGGTGTTCCATCATGCATGTCCCTATTATGAAAGAGCAACGAAATCTGTTTTCTTACTTTAATATGGCTTATTATATATTATTTTATATATTCAATGTAACTACATAGCACAATGAAATTTTATTTCAATCGTTCATGGAAAGAAAGAAATTAATTAACAAACCTAACCTATAAAGTGTAGTTTTCGTGAACAAAATGAATTATGTTTAATTTTTGCTGAAAAATGTTTATTATAAGGAATGGATTTTTATTTAGGTAAATGAAAAAGAAGAAAAAACCATGAAGGATAAAGTCAAAACTTAAGAAACTTGATCAAAGAGAAGTGTAAATGTAATATTAGGCGAAGTTTCCTTTTCGTTTTTTTTTCTTCTATTGTACTTAATAATAACGTCCTATGTTTTATTGAATATTCGTCCTTTTTTGTAAAAAATTAATCTTCTTGGTTGAAAATTCATTATTTCGTTGAAAATTCAACAATTTATTTCAAATTTGTTTTCTCTGTTAACAAAAAAGTATTTTTTCATTGATAACTCAACTATTCTTGAAAATTGTTATTTTCTGGTCGAATTTGACCGCTTTTTATTTAAAATTGAAATCTCTTTTTGTTGTAATTTCAATTACATTTTTCTTTGAGAATTCATATTTTTTAGTTTAAAATTTAACTCCTACGTTAAAATTGTAACCATTTTGTTAAAAATTAATTCTTTTCGTTGACATTTCAAATGCATCTCTGATTGAAAATTTAACGACCTTATTTAAAATTAATTTTTTTCTTTTATTATTCTTCACAGTACTAAAATTTTCAACAATAATTTTTAACTTTTCCGAAAAATGTATGAAAATAATATTTATATAACCTTAAAGTAAATACAAAAATGAAGTTAAAAAATTAATAGTTCTTGATTAGTCATTTTGAAATGTTTGAAAATAATGTTTATTGTTTTAAATTCAATTGAAAATTTAAATAAATTTTTTATATTGAACAATAATGTTAAGGTAATATTATATGTTTATTTAAAAAAATATTGATTTAATACCTTATAAAAATATGTGAAACATTTTCAAACTTGAAAAGTTTTCTTAAAAATTATCAAATATTCAAAAACAGTAATTTTTAAATACGTCAAAAAATAATACAAATGTGTAAAAAAATTTTAATTATTTCAAAATATGTTTCAAATTTTTTTAAATTTCTCAAAAAATTAAAGAATAATTTGCGAAAATGTCAACAAATTCTAAATATTATTCAGATTTTTAAATAGTTTAAAATAAAATGTTTAAGATATTTAAGTATTTAAAACGTTTAAATATAATAAAATTATTTTCTTAATATAACACAGAATTACAATTATAATTCACCTGATCCTAAAGTCAACAACTTACATCAACAATTTATAAAAAATTTTCAATCTATTTTTATAAAATATTTAATAAAATTGTAAACAATTAATATTATATTTTCAATTGATAGGAATATACAAGAATGATATCAAATTCAAAAGTATTTCAACAAATTTAATTTAAAAAATTATATTTTGGAATATTTAAAAAAAATTTAGACAATCTTTAAGAATTTAGAAAGATTGTTGTGTTTAATTTTAAAATATTTCAAAAGTTTTTCAACAAAATTTATATTTTTCAAGTTTTAATTTTAAATAAAAACAGTTGAATTCAACCAAAAAAGACGAATTTCCAAAAAGATAGTCGAATCCTCAACAAAAAAGATTAATTTTTATCCAAAAAGTTGTGATTTTTAACTCAGAAAGATGCAATTTTTACCAAAATAATGAATTTTCAAGCCAAAAAGATAAATCTTTAATTGAACAGTTGAATTTTCAATAACAAGATGTATATTTTTGATTAATTAAAACAAGATTTTTTGAAAATTCCTCATAGCTTTTTTAAATTATCATGAAAAATTCGTATCATTTTTAACCCTCTGGGCAACTACTGGGTCGCCAGTGACCCGAGACGATTCTAAAAGTGAAGATTCTGAAAAGGGAACCATCGAAGGGGCGGAGCTAATATGCTGATAATTAGGGGAAAAGTACGGGCTATCCGAGGGGCTCAGGGCATGATCTAAGAATAATGGCTCAGGGGCTTTCTTAGTTTGACGCTGTTTTCCCCACAGGACGGTCGCAAAGTGACTCAGGAGATAAATATACTTTTTGAAAGAAACAGCAAAACTACCTAAACAGTTTTATAGAGCAAAGTCTATAGATTAAGAAACCCACCGATTTTGTTCAATTAAGTGAAAAACAAAAGAAACGACATTAAAAAACCGAAAAGTCATTTTTTCATTTTTTAGAATTTTTGTTTGCATTTATTTACACAAAATTTAAAAAAATGAAAATATAATTTTCGCACTTGTATAATCTTATTCTAGACACTCTGCCGATTTTATTTCACTCCTATTTATATAAAAACATGCACGTTAAATATATTAAAAAAATTATTGAATTTTCCGGGTCACTGGAGACCCAGATGGTGCGCAATAGGGAGCCAGAAAATGTTGGTGCCCAGAGGGTTAAAAATATTTGTAAAATTTTTACAGACATTTATATATGAAAATTTTTTAAATATATCTTATGACAAAAATAATTCACAATTATTTAAGAATTAATTTTATGATAACATTTTTATACTTCAAAATGTCATTGGTTTTTATTATTAATTATTTTTTTCTGGATACTTTAAAAAAATCAATCATATTGAAACATTATTTACATAAAATGTATATATACATATTTTTTTGAAAAAGTTGTTAAAAATTTTCGAATTATCTTTATAATTATATTATTCAAAAATTTCTTTATAAACATAATTTTTCATTTTCTGGGGATTTCTCTGATTACCTACATATATATTTTATACTATCATAAGAACGTACTTTCGATAATGCAACGTATAACTGACCATGGTTAAATACATCTTTTCTCAAATCAAGAGAAATTTTATGAAATGTTTGTCCTTGTGCTTTGTTAATGATCATTGCAAATGCTAATTTTACTGGAAATTGTCTTCTTTTAAACGAGAAAGGATAAATATTTTCGCAATATAATGTTATCCTATGTAAAAAAACTATATTCCCTTTTTTATCTCCAGTCAAAACTTCACACTGTAGTAAGTTATTTGATAAACCTTTAATTAATAACCTTGTCCCATTACATAACCCTTCGTTTATACTTAAATTTCTAATAAGCATTACTACAGAATTAATTCGTAATCTCAATTCGTAAGGCGGCATACTGGGCGGTGATAAAGTATTTAAATATTCAGGTAAAATAGCTTCATTTATTTCACCGATATCATAACCTTCATTACTATCAATGCTTGTGTATATTTTTTCTCCATCGCTGTTTAATAATTGTACAACTCTCTTATTTATATCATCAACATCTACATTCCTCGCTGATAATATTGCATATTTTGAAAGTTCATGAAAATTTTCTTTTTTAATGAGATAACCATAAGTATCTTGCACAATATCGGCGTTAATATTTGCAATAATGTTTTCGGGTAAATTCTTTTTCTTGTGCTAAAGCTCTCATATTTTCGGTTAATGGACAAACTGAAAACAATTTCCAAACCTTACTGAATTTGATAGATAAATTAATAATTTCAGTTCTAGTACCTCTTTCTTTTATTGGAGGAATTTGTCTAAAATCTCCACCCAAAATAACAACTTTTCCCTCAAATGGCACATTTGATTTCATAATATCTCTTAATGTTTCATCCATTATATCTAATGCATACTTTGGTGCCATCGGAGCTTCATCCCAAACAAATACTCCTACATTTTTCAAGTAAATTCCTTCCTTCGAATTAATTTTTATGTTTGAACAAGAATCACTATGAAGTGGAACAGGCAAACCAAACACTTTATGAACCGTTTTCCCTTTAGGAAGTAAAGTTGCAGCTATTCCGGTAAATGCCATATTACAAACCTCTTTACCTTTACTTCTTATTAAGTGCGAAAGAGTTGTATATAAAAATGTTTTTCCACAACCTCCAGGACCATCAACATATATACACCTACTCTGTTTCTTGTTTGGGTTTTCGATTAAATGTAATACGGTATCGACAATTATTTCTCTTTGTTTAATATTCAATTAACCATAACGTTCCGTACCAATAATGAAATTATCCTCGTCATTATTTATATGATTATAACAATCATTTTCAGTGTAATCCATTTCAATATAATTCAAACTGTTGAAATCTGTCAAACTATAACCTTCTGCAATGTGTAAATGTTTTATATTTTCGTAGGCTCTACTTTGACTGACATTATTACCTAAAAATCTTGAATAATCTTCAGGCATTTTTTCTTTAAATTCATTCCATAAATTTTCAGGGTTATTTGGATGACAATGAATCAAAATTCTAACAAATAACCTTCTAAGGCTTTGTGGCATCATATATGCAGCACCCTCATACATCGCTCTATTCCACTCTTCATCATTTTCAATGAGACCCAATTCCAAGCAAGTTTTTGTAATTGTATCATTAATAACTCCATCTACCTCGCGTATTTCTTGAAAAGATTGCTTTCCTTTAACATATGATAACAATAAACGAAAGTGAAATAATTCTACCTGGCATGGACTAATTGAATATATTCTTCCAATAGTATTTTCATAACCTTTTCGTCTTACCCATTCACAATTCTTTTGCTTCCACGTATAATGTTCGGGAATTTCATAATAATAATAATAATTACGAGCTTCAGGATCTCGTTTATTCAACTCAAAATAGTCCATAACCTTAGTTTTCTTATTCAAATTAAAAGAAACCTCAGCTTCTCCATTACTTTCTCGGATAATAACATTTTGTTCATTCGGTAAATGAACAGGCAAGCGAGAAACACTGTGACTTTTTTTAAACAATGATTTGCAAGCAATACGCCAATATGCTTCAACAGGCCCGACATATCGATTTTCTTCATACTGCTTTATCTCATCATAACCTACAGTCATTTGACCATTACTGTCAGTAATTATTATGGCAGCAGCATCATGGCCCTTATATATATATTTATACAAATATTTCAGAGATGTAATACTTGAAACAACTTCTAGATTTATATGACAATGAAAAATTAATGTCAATTTGGGACAATAAGGCACAACATGCCTATTATCCACTACATGTCCACTGGATTTTTCATATGTTTTTCTGTTATTACTTCTGCGGTAATTAACAAAACTATTACGGGTAAATGTTGTCTCATCTGTAAACTTTTTTGGAAAATTTTTAGAACATTTACCGTTCTTCAAACACCAATTTCCACATGGCCCATGTATATTATTTTTCATTACAATAGAATACAAAATTTGATTTTTTTCAGGTTCAGGAATTTCAGCTGAAATATAACGGTCTATACTATCTGCTGTTAATAATTTTGAATTTTGTCATAAAATGACTAACAAATGTATGTGCGCTAATCCTTTTTTCTGAAATTCTATAACGGAAACATAAGACAATACCTCTCCAAATAATTTTTTTTTAATAATTTCATGTAATAAACAATCTACTTTTAAAGCAAAAACTCTAGCAACAATATCTGGTCTATCTGCGGCAGTTTGATATTCTAGAAGATTTTCTTCAATTTCTTTCCATTTTGGATTGCACGTCATTGTTATAAACAAGTCTGGTTTTCCAAAGTTGCCTACAATAGCCATTGAATCTTGATATAATTGCATCATATTTCTCGGCGAACCAACAAATGTTGATGGTAAAACTACCATCTTTCCAATATTACTATCAATTGCCTCAGCACTATTCTGTAAATGATCTACTAATCCTTTATATGATTCAGCCCGTATTTTTGTTCGATTATTTCTGAAATAATGAAGTCTATCTTTTTCAATTTTCACATAATTATCAACTAACCACTGTTGAAATAATCTTCCACCTAATAAAAATTGATTGAATTCATCCCTTACTGCTATACGATATTTTAAATAATCAGCCCTGCTGATTTCTTGTTTTTTTAATCTTTTATCTTTATCTGTTCGCATCATATTTATATCATATCCTTTAGTTACATGTGGATAAAATACTGGACAAATCCAAGGTTCAACATTAGGATCCAAGCTATTTATCATTTGCAGTGATTTTGTGCAATTATTGTAAATTGTCACATATGATTCTGCAATTTCACCTTCTGAATTCGTATTAAAAATTGCAACTACCTCATTTGTCAGTTGAAAATTAAATCTTCCACTATCCATTCCCTTATTTAAAGTAAATAATAATTGTAATTGAGGTATCTCTTCATTTCTTTGCATAGCTAATTGACGCTCGATTTCAACAACATCTGCCATCATTTTATAAGATTTTGTAAAAGCATTAAAAGTTCTCATAGTAGTTTCTATAGCAGTCAAAATATCTAAGTCTAATGTATTATTTTGACTCAATCTATGTTCAACTGCTTCATTAGCATCATAAATAAAAATTTGACCAGGAGAAGGATTTTCACCTACCTCTGGATATAATGCACTATTTATTTGATAGTAAATCTCACCTTGAATTTTAAAACAATAAAGTCCAGGACGCCTACCACTAAATTGAATAATATTAGCATTAAAAGAAGCAAATGAGAGTGAATTATCATAAGCTCTTATGTTTTTAATAAAATGACCAGAATTAGGATGCGATACATCAAATAAAGAACGTAATCTTGGTGGAAATTCTGGCATATATTTCAAAATTACACCGCCATGACCGCAACAATCATTAAAGGAATTTGTTCCTTTATATGTGCCTTTTTCTCCTGCAAAATGTTTTGCGTTACAATGAATAGAGGAAATGGCTCGAATTTGATATAGGGCTTGAATTTGAGCCACCTGGATTTCTGGAAAACTAAAACATGTACTAGGTTGCTAACAGTGGGAACTGAACGCACTTAAGTGTAGTGGAAAATAGTGACAGTTTCACTGTTTCATTCGCTTCACAAAAAGAGTGAGATCGAAAAATAAAAAATCGGATATCCAGAGTTCATTCCAGGGAAGTCTTAAATGTCTATTCATTATTCCGCGAATGTAGTTTTTCCAACAAATGTTGTATGTAGTAGTGAGGTAGGGTTAGTAGAATAGTTTTGTTCGGTAGATATGGAGATGCTTCTGCTAGGGGTTATGCTTTTTAAACATAAACCTTTTTGTACCGGGTGGCTCTAATTTGATATACCACGGGTGGCTCGAATTTGATATACCAGAAAATCACAGTTAGACATTATTCAGCTCCCTGAATGTTAAAAAAATGGATTCATGTATTCATGCACGTATGTGTGTGTATGTCTGTGCTTGTTTAGTGTGGATTCATGTGATCCTAACAATGACGAGTGTAGTGTGTATACTAACGCTTATTGTCCAATTTGTCTTCTTTGCAGATTTCAGAATGTCAAATACCAGATTCAATTATACTTTGTATCATCCTAAATAATATTAATAATTAGTTTCATATCGAAAACTTGCTTATTTTTCATGTATTTCGATGTTTTTATAGGTATATCAAATTAGAGCCACCATTTACCGATTTTCGAAAAAATCGTTTTTTGGAAAATCTTTATTTAAAAAAGACTTGTTTACGATATGAAAAAATCAATTGAACCATCCGAAAGGTAATTGAATAACCTTTCGAATGACCTATTGTTGGTCGAATTTCGGTTCATAGAGTTCAGGCAATCCATCGAAAAGGAGTCAGTATATCAAATTCAAGCCCTTTCCTCTACATTTATAATTCATTTCACCTAAACATGAATAATTTTCATTTACAAAAATGTTAATATTCTCATTATCACGTTGTCCTTCCCTTATTGTAGTAGTAACATGTTGTAGTTCATTTATATTAATTTCATTATTACTGGTTGAAGAGTTATTTTCAACTTTAACAATTGAACCTTGTGGTTGTATATTTAAATTTCGAAATGAAATTTTACTATTAATGGCTTAATTTGATCTATAGCAACGTTGTTTTTTATTATTCTTTTTAACATCTAAATCCTCAACTTTAATTTTTCCATGATCAATTGACAAATTAACATCAATGTTTTCTTGTGAATTTATAAAATTAATATTATTTTTATTTTTATTTTTGCGTAACAAATAGCGCTTTTGTCTTTTAGCACTATTCTCTTTATTAATTTTCTCCATTTTTTTCTCAATAATTTCATTAACTTCAATAATTTCATTTCCCGAATGGGACTCAGTGTTTATAATTGAATTTAATGAAAATTTGCTTAAACATGATGATAAACAGTTATTATTATTTGCTTTTTTGCGTAGTCGATAACGCTTTTGCCTCTCCGCGTTTTTTTGCCTTGTAAGACTCTTATCTGTTTGTTCAGTTTTTATTGATTCTGTCTTTTTCTCTAATTGAAAATTGTTGACGTTTTGATGAGAAACAGTTTTCATTCTTGAAACAGAATTTACCATATTTTCTCCATTTTTCTCAGTAATTTCAATAGTTTCATTTGTCAAATGAAATTCAGTGTTTATACTTGAATTTAATGACATTTTTTTTGAACATGATAATAAACTGTTATTATTATCATTTTCTTTTTTACGTAGTCGATAGCGCTTCTGCTTCTCTGCGTTTTTTTGCCTTATGAGTATTTCTTTTGATTGCTCAGTTTTTATTGATTCTTTTTTTTTTCAAATTGAAAATTGTTGACGTTTTGATGAGAAACAGTTTTCATTCTTGATACAGAATTTACACTATTTTCTTTATATTTCTCATTTACATTAGGATTGTTAACAGTACTGTGTATTGCTTTATTAATATAAGGGAATTGAGAAATGAGTCCACTATTAAAAATCTTTAATAAATGTGACCTCATTTCCGAATGTACATACGTAACGGTATTTGGAAGAATACCAAAAGCTAAAGATGTAGCAAAAGCAATTGCATATAGACAAGAATCATATTCATTTGCCTGATGCTGAACACCTACATAATTAACATGTGGGTTAAAAGGAAACGATATTTTAATATACCTTTCAACATCTGTTTTTGAATACTTTGAATTTATACTATCATAAATATTTACAACATGCGTATCATAGTATATACAAAACCAATAACCTCCATGTTTTTTTTGTGAATAAAATTTGAATATATTTCTTTTTTTCAGAAATATCTTTTGTAAATAAATTAATTCTCGTTCCTAATCCAATATTATTATCAACACATTCTATTATATCTATTTTAGAAATCGTGAAAACCTCATTTTCAACTTCATTTAAACAAAACAAGATTTTTATTTGTTTAATCAAATTAATTAAATTTGAAAATTTCATTAAAATTGCGCTTCCTTTGCTGGGTGTTAGATATCCTGTAGACCCTCGTCGATGTGAATCAAATAACCAAAAATTCATCATTTGATTCTCTACAAATAGCTACAGCTATTCCTTTGCACACGAAGATTCCTTGATTAAAATGTTTAAAAAATGTTAAAACACCTGACTCTAAAGGATTACAGATAAAAATTTCATTTGAAACAACATCATTTATACATAAAGTCCATTTTTCGTCAATATTAGGTGCACGAATTAATTCCTCTGGTGTTAAAATATCAATATGATGATTTATAGCTCTGACTTTATGAATAGAATCAGAATATAAACGATCACCTGTTATTAATACTCGATCTATTTCATTAGGTGACCATGTGTGAAAATCAATTCGTGTTGAATATAAGATAGTAGCAGCTGCCATTGCTACACATTGTCTGCCTCGAGATTCATAACTAAAAAATATGCTGCCCTGATCTAAGGAGCCATTTAATATAGCTTTTCCTTCTTCTAAATCTTTAAATCAACACGAAAGACCATTTACACCTGATATTGATGAATCACATTTATTATGACTTTGAAACTCATTTTGATTATAATCAAATGCTTTAAATAACGCACTTTTCATTTTAAGACCAAAATACTGATTCATCAATTTAGCAAACTTTTCAACATGCGCATCAAGTAATTTCCCACATTCTCCCTCAGTAATCAATATATCCCTTTCTTTTGAGTTCAAAAGCATTTTTATTTTTTATTTGAACAATTATTCAAAACAATATCTAACAAAATTTCAAAGTAAAATATAAACTTTTTTGTTGATGATTTACAATTATTCCCACATCTATAATTTCATAAAAAAATTACGCATTGACTTTTGAAAATTTATAATTATCACAAAATATTTTAAGTATGCCAATAATAATTAAGACATGTTTAACTAATGTATTCAATATCACATATTTTTATTATCATGAAATATATTCAACAGTATCACATCCACTCATAAAATCAAAATATCATAAGCTCATAAATTCATTATCTCATATTCTCATTATCACATGTTAATCATAAAATGTCGTCCAGAATACTGTAACAAAAAAAATTATTTATATTATATGTTGATAACGTTAAGTCATGATTTACAAAATGAATATACAAAAACTATTATGTATATATAAATACGTAATTGATACATCAAAGTAAAACATTAATTATAAATATCAATATTTTTAATTAAAGATTTATAGATTAAAATTATTTAAAAATAAAAAATTATCAATTTAATCAAATTAGATGAATTAAAAATATAGTAGTAGATTATATTAAAATAAAAGAAATGAACTTTCAACAAAAAAATTGAATTAAAAGTAAAATCATAATTTTTGAATAATAGAAGATGACATTTCAGACGAAACTGAAAATTTTTTCATATAAAAATATTAACCTTTTTACGAAACAGATGATTTTTCCATGAATAAAATTAATGCTTCAATCAAAGTAGATGAATTATGAATTAAAAATATAATATTAAACTATTAAAATAAAAGAAATAAATTTTAAACCATGAAATTGAATTGAAATTAAAAGTATAACTTTCTCATAATAAAAGATGACACTTCAAACGAAAATAAATTTTTTTTGAAAAATTCATGATTTTATTTGAAAATTCATCTCTTTCGTTAAAAATTTGACCATTTCTTTGACTTTTTTTTTCTTTGAAAATTAATTTTTTTAGAGAAAATATATCTTTTCCACTTTTGTTTTAAAATTCAAACCTTTTTGATAGAAAATTTATTCATTATGATTGAAAACTATTTATAGGTTGAAAATTCAACTAATTTTTACAAAATTTATTTATTTCTTTGAAAATTCAACCCTGGTTAAAAATTAAAGTAATTTGTTGAATATATATATATTTTTTTTTTAAATGTCCACTACTCTATTTTCGTTGAAACTTCATCCTTTTTTTGGCAAATGCAACCGTTTTTGATGGAAAATTAATCTTTTTTTGTTGAAAATTTCATTTTTCTAGTTGAATATAAATTTTTTCAACTGATAGAAAAACAAATTCTCTATGACATAGCTTGAAATAAATATTGCACAATTTTCAAATAAAAAGAAATAAACTTTATACATTAAAACAAAAGTTCTGATAACGAATTTTCAATATAAAAAGGAAAATTTTCAAGTTAGAAAGACAAATGTTCAATAAAGAAGTTTAATTTTTGAAAAAATTACATTTAACATTTTATTATTAACTATTTTCTACAAAAACTGGAATAGTTACATTTTAAGATTGAAAAGTTTATTTCGAAAAAAAAAAGAATTTTCAACCAAAAACATTAAATTTTAACAAAATAAACATTAAATTTCAACAAAGTAATTCAACAAAGTAGATTTTTCAAAAGAAACACAATTTTTTAATCCACTGTAAAAATATTAAATTTAGTCCAAATAATTTTTTTTTCATTGAAAAAAGTAGTTCAACTTTAAATCAATTACTTAAATTTTCAAACAAAGAAAGAAGAAATTTTCAACAAAACAATAAAATTTTCAAAAAAAAAAAATGTATTTTCACCTAAAGTGATGAATCTTCCACAACAAAAAATGTACATTTTTAACAAAGTAGTTAATTTAAACCTTAAAAACAGGAATTTTTAACCAAAAATGAAATAGTCATATTTAAAAAAAAAATAATAATTTCCAACGAAAATTATAATAGTTTATATTTCTACCTGAAAAAATATTAATTTTAAATAAAAAATAGTCTATTCCAAAAAAAAGATGGATTTTCAACCAAATAATTGTAATCCCCAATAAAAACATACTAAATTTTCAAGCAAACCGTTGCGTTTCTAAAAAGAATATTAAATTTTTTAACAAATTAGTTAAATTTTCAACGAAGAAAACAATTTTTTCATCAAATTGTTGAATTTTCTAGCAAACAGTTTATTCTGCAAAATATATAAAATTTCAAGCAATAGTAGAATTTGTTACAAAAATGGTAGAATTTTCAAGCCAAAAATATGAATTTTCAACAAAAAAATTTGAATTTTCAAACAAAAGGAATGCATTTTTATATTAATGATATTCAACCAGAAAATCAAGTTTATACACAAAGCGATGAATTTTCATCCAAGAAACGTTTTTCAGTCAAGAAAAAAATAATATTCAACTAAATTCAAAAATTGATCTTTTTTTGTTGAAAATTCAATTCTTTTTTTTTAATTGTCTTTATGGCCGGAAATTAATCTTCTTGGCTGAAAATTCATATTTCTGTTTAAAGATTCAACTAATTGATATCAAATTATCCCGTGTTAATTAAAGGTTCATCTACTTTGTTAAAATTCCATTTTTATATTTAAATATTAATTTTTTTAACTGAAAAGTTAACTATCCCATTATTTGCATAAAATTATTATTTTCTTATTGTAAATTGATCTGAAATTCAATAAAGAAGTTTAATTTAAAAAAAATTAGATTTCAATAAAATATTTCAATTTTCAAATGAATAATACAATTTTTAAACATATATTACAATTCAATACGAAAATCATATAGCAGAATTCAATACTAAAATAAAATAATTCAATAATTAATACCAAAACAAAGGATAAAAGAATTTTATAAAAAAATTATCAACGAAAAGTATAAAATCACACACTTTAAATAAAAATAATAAAAATTTAATCTGAAGATATTGTTATGAAATTCTACTATATGGTTAAAATTTCTATTATTTCGTTAAAAATTGAAACACTTGATTAAAACCTAATTTTTTTGTTCACAAAATGAACTTCTTTATTGAAAATTTCTCTTCTTATTGAACAACTTTTTTTATTTACAACTTGTTCTTCTTCCAACAAAAAAATATGAATTTTAAATCAAATATTTTAATTTTCCGTTTAAAAAATTAACTTTCAACGAAAAAAAAAAATTCAATAAAATGGTAAAATCATCAACCAAAACTCAATCTAAACATATTGTTATGAAATTCTGCGTAATGGTTACAATTTTTCATTATTTTGTTAAAAATTAAATATTTTATTAACATTTTTTTTTATTCAGAAATTCGACTTCTCATTTCTCTTTTTGTTTAATATTTTTTTATCATTTACAATTCGTTCTTTAAAAAAAATGAATTTCAAATTGATAACTGATTTTCCGTTTGAAAAATTAACTTTCAACCAAAAAATAAAAAATTTTCAATACAGTGGTAAAATCCTGAACAAAAACAGATTAATTTTAATAATATACTTTTTTTTTAATTTTTCGAAATGGATATTGAAACAACCTTATATCAAGAAATAATGCAAAAATAAGATGAATTTAAAAATTTTTTTGAAATGGATATTGAAACAACCTTATATAAAGAAAAAAAATTCAAAAATACTTACGAATTGAGTCCTCCAATCCTTGTATTATTATTAAATTCGTCGTCAAGAATGTTCTTGGTAATAATAATCCATACAACAAATCTGGAATATTGTAACAAAAAATATAATAGAAGAATTATCAAATACAAAAAAAAAATGAAATTCAACTTCTCATTTCTCTTTTCGTTGATCATTTTTTTATTATTTACAAT
>CAKNXH010050139.1:0-10446 GCA_932178445.1 Andricus quercusramuli
TCAGGGAGAATCAAATCGGCGAGGGACACCTGGAGTACCTTCCTTGTCAGTGTATATATATTTGACGTTATCTAATGGACCAGGATTCTAATATGGATATTAGATTTTAAAATCTTGGATTATAGCTTTTATTATCTCAGATTAAAAAGTTTAGTAATCCAAGATATTATCCTGTAATAGCTATTTCTTAATATTTACATATTGTAGTTCTAATAATCTGGATCGCTGTCCCATAGTTAAAGTCCAAGATTATATCCGGTAACATGTTTTCTATTACCGGGTATAATCCATTTTTCTCAGTGTGTACAGTGTTCAATAAGTAAAAGTTCCATATTAAATAATTTGAACAATCGTACATGTTTTTGAATTACGGTTTTAAAAACATTACATACATTTTTTTAGGTGTAAAGGCTTAAATTTGAAAATTTGAATGACCATAAAAAAGTTGTACATAATGGGAAATTAGAGGATTTTCTTAGAACTATTACTGTATGTAAATTTTTAATTTATTTTAAATTTAATTTAAATTTTTTTTAAATTTAATGTATGTAAATTTATAACTATTTTGGCTGTAATTAACAGTTCTAGCATCCCTGAACTGTATTAATGTTTATTGTCAGTCTTATTGTAGTCCTTTTTTTTGTGCCTGTGCGTGCATTTGTAAATTATAACCCTGTAAACACGTCTTTGTATGACTTTCTGTATGGGGTCTTTTGGAATGCAGATCTTTAAACCCTCATCATCTAATCGAAGGTTGGTTGCAAATTGCTTGTGACGAGTATCAAATTGTACAAGTATGTTGATATCGATCTTTATTTGTTAATCATAACACGAACTAATTTTATTGTTTTCCCTTTTATCTTATAACAGATTTTATTCATGATAACAAAATCACAAAGATAACAAAGTAAACATGATATTTAAATTTTTTTTCTCAATCTGAATTGGTTGAAAAATACTTTTTATAAATAAAGTAGTGCAAAGTAGTATTTTTACGCTCGAGCGTGAATTTGAAAGAACGAGCCGTATCTGAGCTATATTTACACGCGTGACCATAAATAGTTATTTGTGCACCAAGTGCTAAACAAGGCTGATTTAAATATTTTTTATTACATCCTCACTGCGAAAAATGTCGATTAAAAACGCCAAAGAACTGGAAAAGAAGAAGACGCGATTATTAAATACTGGACCAAGACATAAAAGAACATGAATTTTCATTGCACGGTATTGCTGTTTCTTCCGCTAGTTGGTGCGCTGAGACTAAATCACTGCAGCCAACCTAAATTTACTACACACAACCTAGATTCACTTCAGTCAACTTCGGAGTAGCGGATTAAAGTTTATGAAGCCTTCCACTTCCATCAATCTTCAGTCTTTTTTCACGCTACCTCTACTTTTTTGCATAGATAGTCAACCGTCCTGAAATTTGCCACTTTTTGTGCTTCTATACAGCCAAGAAACATCGACCTTTTAGCTGACGTCTCACGTTTGAGGTTAGTTTAAAAGAGAGAATTACGGCGCAGAACAGTGTACATTGGGCAAATAACGAATGCGCATACGCGGGCAAACTGCACTTTCTCTGTCTATGACAGTAAAGCCCCCCCCCCCCCCGGCCATAACAAAGACCTACTTTTCTTCCGGAAAATAAACACGAGAAACAGGGTGTCCAACGTGTAGGAAAAGCGGGAATTGTACGGGATTTTTAAAAAAAAAAATTTTTATTTTGAAGCGGGAATTTTTTATGTACCTTCATGATTTAATTGTGTAGACGAAGTTTTTGTATATTTGTTAATTTTTAATTATTGCGCGCCAGTAAACTACACGGAAAAAATTAGTTGTTGAAATTTAGAATGACTGAGTCAACCACTCTAGGATAGGGCTAAACGTATGTCATACATTGGAAGAATCGTCTTTAGAAACTTGATTGATACATGTTTAAAAAGCAGAAAGAGTTGTCGAAAGTACAAAATAATTTAAATGAAAATGTGAAGACCAGATTAATAGAGTTCTTGAAACACTGATACACTAATGCTTCGAAGCCAGTCAATGAAACTTTCGATGACTCCTAACGAGTTTTTAGAAAACAGTGTAGCCAAGTTAAAAAAATATATATTTCGCGGTTATATTCACTATATTGTTATTCACATAGACTTACGCTTAAGTTATATTTATTTTCACAGATACACACGAACAAGCTAAAACAAGTAATCTTACTCAAAGAGCCCAAGCGCAACAGCAGAAAAAGTATTTTTGTAACTCCTTTTTACCACGGTTCACAATGGGATAAAATCCGAATAACTGGCATGGTGGAGATACAATCAAACCTTCATGTTTTGGACATGTTTCTTTTATTATATCGTCATTTTGAATGTCTAACTTTCGACAAATCTGTAAAAATTCAACAATTTTGGCCGCCATATTGGATCCGCCATTGTGAATTTGTAACGTTTGACGTCAAATTCAAAATCAGAGACCCCAAAAATCCTCTTGTACCGGTTTTAAGAAAATTTGGTAAAAGTTTAACAATTTGGCCGCTATATTGGATCCGCTATATTGAATTTGTAAGTTTTGACATCAAATTCGAAATTAGCAACTTCAATAACCCTCTGGTACTAATTTTTACATAAGTGGGACGAAAAATCCACTTTTGTCCAGTTTTATTGGATTTTGTCCCACTGTGCGGGTTTGGAATCGGTCACTTCCCGCACGCTATACATGCCTCACATAGCGAACATTTCGTACATGTGTTAAAAAATAGTACATTGTCCTACCCTCCTTGAAAAAAAGCATGTGAAGCAGATAGAGGATGTTTGGTGTAATTGACAATTTTATATTATAAGCGATTGGAACAAACAGCGTACTTTGCAGAAGGGAGACTGTGGGGTCCAGTGATACAATTTTTTTAAAGATAAAGATCAAAATAAGTACAAATAGACGAATAATTTATTGAAGTTTTAGGCATCATTTTTAGAATAAAATTCAAAATTCGCAAAAATGCGTTGACTTGAGCTTAGGAAAAAAAATTGCCCGAAACGTGGAGATTTAAAGAA
This sequence comes from Andricus quercusramuli, assembly GCA_932178445.1. Classification (NCBI taxonomy): domain Eukaryota; kingdom Metazoa; phylum Arthropoda; class Insecta; order Hymenoptera; family Cynipidae; genus Andricus; species Andricus quercusramuli. The sequence continues at coordinate 3,051 of CAKNXH010050139.1, forward strand.
ATTCGTGAACATTTGCGACATTTCAGAATCTTAGGAGTACTTATTGTGTTTAACATTTTGTAGCAATATTTATCTTCGAATAATTGATGCCGATTTATTAATACCTAGGTAACAATTTGGTAGAGTAAGAGATCATTTATAATCCTGTTGCAATTTATTTATTTATTTATTTTGTATGAAGAAGAGAGATTTCATAAATGGATACTCCAGTATTTTTGACCCGAGACCACCAGTGTTGCAGCCATAGATCTCAATATGTGTGCATCTAAATATAAATTGCCCAAATGGTTGAACCGGGCTCCTAGTTCTCGGTTATATTCTGATATATTCTCAACCCAGCTTCCTCTGTAAGAGGCTCCATCGTGGACAAAATTAGAAAAACTCGTTTGTGTAAAAGCGAATCGAGATTTTATAGACTTAGCTCTAGGGCAGTGGAACCAGTGGCTGGCCACCAATGTATTGTTGGTCATGCTTCAATAGTTTCCCGAGGAATATGTAATAAGGGGCTAATGTCATACGTCTGAGGGAATAATAAATTATAAAAAGTGTAATAGGCATAAAAACGACATACTTTAGATCAGAAAATAACTCAGTGATGTAAAGAAGATCCTTTATTGTAAAAAAAAAAACAGTCGACGTTTCAAGATACAAATGCTCATCGCATGAGGAAACATTAATCCAAATTAGTCAATAAGAATTCCTTAGTTTAAAATTAAAGATCTTAGTGGCTAGTGGTTCAAAGAAACCATGTTCACAGATTCCCTTCTCAAGTTAGTTGTGTGAAAAATATAAGGAAAACAGAATTTTAAACGAAATATAAATAATGTTAAATAAAATAAGATTAGAAAATTGAAATAAAAAAATCTTTACCTGTAGTTAATAGAAATTTAAATATGCACATGTTTAAAGATAGTGAATTCCATTAATAATAACTGAAGGACACATTAAGGGGGGATCCTGCTTTAGGAGGCTTAAAAAAAGCGTTTTTGGGGGGATTTTTTTTTGGACAGAAAAAAATAAGCAATTCTAGCGAACTTTTTAGAATATTTTAATATATATTTAAACATTATAAAAAAAAATTTTGAGAGAAAAATATCGGCGGGATTTAAAAGAATCGGCGGGATTTAAAATAACGACCGGATTTAAAAAAAATATCGGCGGGCAAGATGGGACTCGTAATTTTCGTCTGAAACAAAAAAACCAAAAAAAATTTAATTTTAATATATTTTTCTTCTATGTGAACTAAGAAAAACCCGAAAAAATTGTGAATTCGAAATTTTTCTCAAGTTTGAAGAAAATTTGCTTTTTGCAACAACAAAAAAATCATTTCAACTTGCTAAAAAAGTTGTTTAAAATTTTTTTTCCATGAATCTTTTTAGTTCAAATAGAGGAGAATACAAAACTGAAGCTAATAAGCCTCAGTTCGTTCTGATTGGTGGTCTAGTTTTCTTGCAATCACGCCCGCCAGTTTAGAAAAATCGTAAAAACGAAAACTCGAGAAAACGCGCTACAAAATTTACGATAAGCTCGTATGCCTACTCGACACCCCACCGCGTTTAGTGCTGTATCTTTAAAAATACTGGGAATCAGCCTCTATCACTTCGAATACATATTCTTATATATATTAGTAATAGATTTAAGCAATTAAAAAAAAAATCGATTTTATGAGCCTTCTAAAGCAGGATCCCCCCTTAAACATTGTTTAACTGAATAAGAGTAAGAGGAAGTTGAGTTTGAAAAAGGATTTACTCAGGATTGATTTCAAGCTTGATACGTTCATAAAAATAGGCAATAATTCTTTAGACATTCTTCACCTTCTTTATGTAGTATGTATATAAAATTGTTTGCTTAAATTGTGATAAGTATTATGTAGGCCAGACTGGTAGATTACTTTCCACTAGAACCAAAGAACGTCCTGATAATTTTGGACACAATTCAGAGGACCATAAAGTTATCGCCAAACATTAGGTCGAAACTGGTCAACAGTTTCACTGGGAATAAGTTTTGGTTTCACACCAGGAGCGTAATAAGTTTAAAAGACTTGTAGCAGAAATGTTCTTCAATAAGAGGGAGGGTGATGAATGTTTAAATGTAATAACTGATCTTACACTTATTTTATTCGTATAACGTAATCTTAGATTCTTTAATTTAAGATTCAATGTTATTATTTATTTATTTACCAGCATATTATATATGATATTGATCCATAAGTACAGCTGCGATAATTGCTTAGGTCCTAGATCTGTGCAAATAGGCGAGGGGCTTCTCACTGCGGATTCTGGAAATCTTAAAACTGTGAATGCGGCAATCTGTATTGAATTCTTATAGAGATTTCCAAAATTTCCTTGAGATTGCCAGGAGTTCCGAGATTTTCGACCCTGCTGACGAACAGCTCTCACGTGGGATTCTCCTCGGATCAGCTAAACTCGGCGGCTTTCGGATTCAGTAGGCTGTTCGTTCAACGCCTAGAAGCGTGTATCGGAATGCTCCACACCACCTCATCTCTGTCCACATTTAGCCAAAGATTTCCAAGCTTTCTACAAGCATGCTTGATTGCTGAGATTTCCAAGATTTCCTCCAAGAGTTCTCTTAAGATTTCCCAGGCAGCAATCTGGGATTTCTCAGTGAGTAGCCTCTCGCAAATAAGTTAAAATTAAATTAAATTAACTAACATAACGTTACGGAGACATGACAAAAGATCTAACTTTTAGTATCTCGTACAAATGCCTAGCGATGAGGCACAGTTCCGCTTTATTCGACGAATTAGCAATGCGACCTAGAATGCACCAGAGGCTGTAAGATCTACCGATGACCCAAAGCAATCCGTTCTTAGGTCTATATATAGGGCACTCAGCTGATAAATTAAATAGGTTCTCTTTCATTTGCTGGTGGCAGATTGAGCAGAGCTGCCCTTCACCAGAGCTGGGCACACAATACCTCAAATACAAAATACAAAAGATTGACAAAAAGAAATGGCATCGTTTTAAGGGGGGGGGGGGGGGGGTAGAGTCCTGGAGTACGTAGAGATGTGCAGTAGAGATCTGTGAAGCATAAAGAGGCGCAGTACACGATTGTGGTTCGCGCAACTGCACAGTAGAGCCCTGCAATTTTCAGGGATGTGCAGTAGGCACATATGGCACATGATGATACGCAGTAGGTGCATACGGTATGTAGGGATTAGTAGTAGGTATTTATGGAACATAGAGATGCACAGTAGGTACTTATGGGACATAGAGATGCACAGTAGGTACTTATGGGACATAAAGTTACGTAGTACACTTTTGTGGTAAACTAGGCTGCGCAGTAGAGCCTTGAAATACTCAGGGCTGCGCAATAGAGACATATGGTGCAGAAGGCTGCGCAGTAGATACCAATTATATTTATGGATACGCAATATGTATTTCTGGGACATAGAGCTGCGCAGTAGGTATTTATGGGGCATAGAGCTGCGCAGTAGGTATTTATGGGGCATGGAGCTGCGCAGTAATCTTTTGTGATAAATTAGGCCGAAAACGCGCCCAAGTATAAGGTGTTTTTCCCCTAAGTTCTATAAAAATATTTAGAGTTGCATATTTATTCATTCTGCACCGTGAGAGGGTACTCTTGCGAAGGCGTGTACAAATAATAGTTATTGAAGTAACAGTTAATTTCATGGTATTTTATTGAACTTCATTCGAAAATAAAATAATTACGTGTAAATTAATTAGACGGGCGCGGAGCGCGCGTTTGAGGTTATGTTTGTTTTATTGACCGTTCATCTTTTGAGATGAAATCGCTAAATTGAAAAAATTCTTTCAAGCGATAGGTAGACAACTCATGAAGTCAGGTGTACACCTGTAATGAAATCTCCTGAAGTCTCCTGAAATATCTGAAATCTCCTGAAATATCTGAAGTCACTTGAAGTCACTCGAATTTTGTTTTTTCAATTTTCATGCATCGCCCGCAAATTTGTTCAAATCCAAAAAATGAATGCGTTTAAAAAAAATGATATTCAGAGGTTCCGCAAGCCCCGTATAGTTCAACACGTATTTCCCATAAGAAAGCAAGACGTATTTGTCTATTTTATTCAGAATCGTCAATATTAGGTGTATCGAGTTGAACCTGAAAAATTTTCTACAGAATTAGCTGCAGAATACGAATAAAACATTATTTTTTGAAATTCACTCCCATAAGTCTGTTTTATAGGGTCCCAAGTAAACCCCAGAAGTGAAACATTGGGTATTGCGTGTTTCTGGCGCTGACTATTATGTTTTTGAGGTTTCTTTTGGTAAAAACAGTTTACAATACATAAAATATTACTTCATTGTGATAATTAAATGTCTAAATTAATTTAAAAAAATGTATAATTGCATAGCCATGTTATCTTACAATGGAGTTGAAAAGTCGCGGTTTTATCTGAATTTTTCAACTGATTCTCAACTTTTTAGTTGCAACGAGGCAAGAATCAATTTAATTTAACAGAAATAATTGTTTAAACAATTTAATATTCAAAATAATATTCTCTTAGAATAATTACAGAAAGTTGCAGTTTATTCTAAAATTTTCTACTTTTGGTTCACTTCCAAATTATAGTAGGATAATAATTAAATCAAGTTAATATACATAATTGTTTAAACAATTTATTATTATTTTTAATGATATTCTCTTTGAATAATGTTAACAAGATGCGGTTTTTCTGAAATTTTCAACTCTTCTTCTACTTTTAACTTAGAGTATAGTAATAGTAACTGAAATTGAAGAAAAATAATTAGTTGAACAAATTATTATTGTTTTTAACTATCTTTCCCTATAATAATGCTAGATAGTTGCGTTTTTTTCTGAAATTTGTTGACTTTTTGTCTACTTTTTACTTTGTTAGATCATAATGTAAGTTAATAAACATAATTGTTTATAGAATTTTTTACGGTTCATAACTACCTTATTTTAGAGAAATGCTAAAAAGTTGCGGGGTTTTCTGAAATTTTCAACTTTTCTTTAACTTTTTTGGGTATCAGTAACTACTTCGAGGAAAATTTACATTTATAATATAATCCATCTGGAAAATTTGAAGAATATTTCAAATATCTGTTTTATTTCAGAAAGATATATTCACAAAAACAAAGATTGTTTAAAAAATTATTCTCTCCATTTTTGATTTATTATTTGTTCATAACTAAAAAGCAGAAGCAAAGTTAAAAATTTAAGAAAAACCCGCAACTTTCTAGCAACGATCTAAGAGAAGATAGTATTGAACAATAATAAATTGCTTAAACAATTATGATCGTTAACTTGCTTTATTTATCATCGCACTCTATTTATAAAATTCGGGAAAAACGCGACTTTCTATCTGTATTCTATAACTAATATTGCTATAACTAATTATCAGTGAGAAGTAGTATTTTATGTATTCGAATTAAAATTAGTATTCTATAGCTAATTGTGAAGAGCAATGTTGTTTTTCAACTCGATTCACCTAATATTGACGATTCTGAATAAAATGTACAAAAACGTATTTTTTTCTTCTGGGAAATATGTGTTAAACTTCATGGGACTGGCGGAAACTACGAAATCATTTTTTATTGAAGGTCGGAGAGAAATATACTTTTTCATGTATAATTTTATGCAAAATGAGCATGAAAAAGATTCACAATTAAAAACCAGACATCAAACTACCTGACTTTTCGGAAAATGTAACAATCTAAATAGATTGGTTCAGAATTACCCACAAATCTGAATATCATTTTTTTTAAACACATTCATTTTTTTTGGAATCGAACAAATTTCGGGGCGAAAAGCATGAAAATTCTAAAGAAAAAACAACAATTTTCCAACGCATTTTTGGACCACCCTAACGCGGACTCCGATTTTCCTGAATCTGCGGATTTCTTTTTAGAAACACATATAAAACTAAAAAAATGTTCACTAATTTTTGTTTGGACTTCTCACTTTGTACCATGAAGCTTATGTTTTTAAGAAAAACCGTATTCTCATACAATTCACAGCTTCTTTTGGCTTCGTAGCTTTTGAATACCAAGAATATCCATATTTTAAAAAAATATGAAATAAGTCCACGTGGACAGAGGAGCCAGGGGGAGACGGTTCGTCAAAAGTCCACGCTTGTCCACGAGGGGCGGGGGTGAGGATGTAGTAAAAAATTGTCCACGTCGTATATGGACGGCCCCTTTGAAGTCACTTGAAATCACCGGAAGTCACTTGAAATCTACTGAAATATCTGAAGCCATTTGAATTCACATGAAGTCACGTGAAGTCACTTGGAATAACCTGAATTCACTTGAAGTCACTTGAAATCTCCTGAAGTCATTGAAATATCCTGAAGTATCTTGAAGTCAGAAGTAGTTGTACACCCAATCGGTTAGCTCTACTTATTACAATAGCAAATAGATTGAAATAAAAAAAATTGCCATTTGTGAAGTATATGTTGAAGAATACTCTTGAGTTTTTTAAATTTCTTGTATTAATTTTGGCACTTGTGGAAGACTTAAAAGTCGAGGTATTGAAAGGTGAGGGTAGATTTTAAAAGAAGTTTTAAAATTTTCATTATTTTTCTATGAACTCTTTTTATGTGTGCAGATTTATTCAATAAAAGATTTTATAACCGCGTAACCAAAGTGAAACTTGGAAACAGACAAGATATGGAAGACTCTACAACCTGTTTTAAAAAAGATGAGTTTTCTATTATATACCAAATTATAGTAATTTTTGCTAAAATACATTTTTTTCCCCCATGTTTGGATAGGTTGAGGGTTGGGGGGAGGGGGGGGGTATCTTCAAATACTTTAAGTTCTCCTTGTCGGATTTAAAGAACTCTAGTACTCTCAGAAATCAGTCGTTTATTTAAAAATAGGGAAAGAATTTTTAAAAGAAAATTTTCAAAAGATTTTAAAAGAAGTTTTAAAATTTTCATTATTTTTCTATGAACTCTTTTTATGTGTGCAGATCTATTCAATAAAAGATTTTATAACCGCGTAATTAAAGTGTTTTAGAGGTCGGCCGGCAATCGGCAAATGGGAGCATATCAACTCCTATCTAATAAAACGCTGCTTAAGGCTGGTGACCTTCTCAGCATAAATCACCCACCTATTGAGACTCGGCTTCCTTTCTCATGTCCTTATCCCTCCGTCCCCCAGTAACAGAAGTTTTGGTGGGACTGACGTTACAGCTTGACTCCACCATAAGACAAATCACATACAATCTAAAGATGAATAATACAAACAATAAAGTAGCCTCGGAATGGACTGAAACTCGGATTGACCAAAGGCATGCACACGGTAAACGTAAAGGTCTTGCTTCGGGCGATGAATGGAGACTGTGTGTTTGGAATGCTAGAGGAGTGAATGATCTTAAGATAAGAGAACTACGAGAAACTATGCACGTAAGGAAACTAGATATTCTTTGT
>CAKNXH010050143.1:0-19659 GCA_932178445.1 Andricus quercusramuli
TTTTTTTTTTAACAAAATCCTATTTTCGGGTTAAAAATTCAACTATTAGGTTGAAACTTCATATTTTCTGGTTGTAAATTTTACTGTATTCACAAAATTTATATTTTAGGACTAAAAAAGAACTTTTTTTGTGGGAGAAATCATTTTTTTGGATTTAAAAATTCAACTCTTTTGTGAAAAATTTGTCTTTCATTCGAAATTTTAACAGTTTGGTAGAAAAATCAACGGTTTGATTAAAAATTTCACTTTTTTTCAAAAATCGTATTTTTGGGTTAAAAATTCCACTGTTTGTTTGAAAATTCATATTTTCTGTCTAAAAATTTTACTTTGTTTTAGAAAATTTGTCTTGTAGGGTTGAAAATTCTTTTTTTTTTTTAATTTCAACTCTTGTAGACAATTTATCTTTTTTGGTTTGAAATCTGCACAGTTTGTTATAAAATTCAATTATTCGGTTGAAAATTCCACTGTTTGGTTAAAAATAAACTTTTTTGTTTAAATATCATATTTTCGGGTTAAAAATTCAACTATTAATTTTAAAGTTTATGTTTTCTGGTTGTAAATTTTACTGTTTTCAGAAAATTCATCTTTTTGGGTTAAAAATTAACTTTTTTTATTGAAAAATCATTTTTTTTGGGTGAAAAATTCAACTCTTCTGTAGAAAATTTGGCTTTTGTTCGACATTTTAACAGTTTGATAGAAAAATCAACAGTTTGGTTAAAAATTAACTTTTTTGTTCAAAAATCGTTTTTTTTTGCGTTAAAAATTCTACTATTTGGTTGAAAATTCATTATTTTTGTTGTTAAAAATTTCAACTTTTGTAGATAATTTATCTTTTTTGGTTAGAAATTTTCACAGTTTGTTATCAAATTTAACTATTTGGTTGAAAATTCCACTGGTTGGTTAAAAATAAACATTTATGTTCAAGAATCATATTTTCGGGTTAAAAATTCAACTATTAGGTTGAAATTTTATTTATTTTTTGTTGTTGTGTTACAAATTTCAACTCTTGCAGACAATTTATTCTTTTTTGGTTTGAAAGTTCCACAGTTTGTTAGAAAATTCAACTGTTTGGTCAAAAATGAACTTTTTTGTTCAAAAATCGTATTGTAAAAAAGTTGGCCTTTTGACTTAAAAGTTCAACAGTTTTTTAGAATTTGCAACTATTTTATTGGAAATTAATTTTTTTGTTAAAAATTCATGTTTTGGGTTAAAAATTCAACTTTTTTTAGAAAATTATTCGGTTTTGGTTTGAACTGTTCACAGTTCGATAGAAAATTCAACTATTTGGTTAAAAATTTAACTGTTTCGTTGAAAATAAGCTTTTTTGTTCAAAAATCATATTTACGGGTTGAAAATTTAACTTTTCTGTAGAAAATTCGTCTTTCTTTATTTGAAATTTTGGTAGAAAAATCAACAGTTTGGCTAAAAATTAACTTTTCTGTACAAAAATCGTATTCTTGGGTTAAAAATTCCACTGTTTGATTGAAAATTTTACTTTGTTTTACAAAATTTGTCTTTTAGGGTCGCTAATTAACTTTTTTCTTGAAGATTCATATTTTTATGTGTAAAATTCAACTATTTTATAAAAAATTTGTCTTTTTGGCTTGAAATTTCCACAGTTTGGTTAAAAATTTAATTTAAAAAAAATTTGATCTTTTTGGCTTAAAAGTTCAACAATTTTTTGGATTGAAAATGAACTTTTTCATTGAAGATATATATTTTTGGGTTGCAAATTCAACTGTTTTGCAGAAAAATTCAACTTTTTTCTTGAAAATTCGTCGTCCTTGGTTGACAATCAACTTCTTTGTTGAAGATTCATCTTTTCGGGTTTAAAAGTGAAAAAATTTGTAAAAAAATTCGTCTTTTTAGCTTGAAAACTCAAGACTCAAGTTTTTTTTATTGAAAATTAATTTTTCTTTCATTGAAAATTACTGTTTTTATTGAAAATTAATTTAATTAAATTTTTTGTCGATTTTTTTCTATAGAAATTTAATCTTTTTGATGGAAAATTCATTTGTATTGTTGAAAATCTAACTATTTCATTAAAAATTTGTTTTATTAGCTTAAAAACTTATTTCTCCAACTGAAAATTAAATTATTCTTTTTTTTCTTGAAAAATGATCTTTTTTATTTGAAAATTTCATTAAAAATTAAAATATTTCGATGAAAATCCATCTATTTTGTTAAAAATTATTCTTTTTTGGTAAAAAAATTAGTTTTTTTGTATTAAGAATCTTTTCGGTTGAAAATTCAATTGTTAGGTTGAAAACTCCATTAAAAATTGAAATATTGTTTTTTAAATTCACGTATTTGTTAAGAATTATTCTTTTTTGGTCGATAACTAATTTTTTTGGTTGAAATTTCATTTCTTTGGTTGAAAATTAGTTTTTTTAAATTCAAAAGCAATTCTTTTACCTATTTTTTTTTTCGAAATTTTTTTATAGACATTTGATCTTTTTAGTTGAAAATTCATCTGTTTGGTTGAAAATTTATTTTATTTGGTTAAAAACCTATTTCTCCAGCTTAAAATTAAACTGTTCTATTTTTTGTTAGAAATTTATATTTTTTAATTGAAAATTAATCTATTTTGTTGAAATTTTGTGTTTGAAAATTGATCTTTTTTAGTCGAAAATTCAACTCTTTTGTTGCAAGTTCAAATTTCGTTCAAAAATTATATTTTCGAGTTAAAAATTCAAAAATATTGTAGAAAGTTCTTTTTTTTTGCTCAAAAAATTAATAATTTGGTAGAAAATTGTTTTTTTCATTTGAAAATCAGTTTCTTGAAATGAAAATGTAGCAATTCCATTTTTGGTTCAAAGTTGATCTTTTTTATTTTGAAAATTCAAATATTCGGTTCGAAATTTATATAATTTGTAAAAAATTCGTCCTTTCGTAATTTTTCAGTTAGAATATTCATCATTTCAGTTCAAGCTTTTTTGTTTGTTAGAAACTAGGTTTTTAAACTAAAAATTTTTGTTGAAAACTGATGTTCTTAATTTAACAATTGAACTATTTTGTTCAAAACTTATTTTATTTTTATTTTGGTTTTTCGGGAAAAAATTTTCCTTTGATTTAGGATTTTTGGGATTTCCTATCTTTTTTGCGATTTTGAACCGTTATAAATACCATGAAAAAAATGTTTCTCATGAATAAAAAATAATGACATGTTTCTTTGGTTCAATCTGAAGAAATTTCAGGTTCGATTCAATAAAAAAAAATCTTTTAGTACATTTAAAAAAATTTAAATGAGGCAATTTTTCTTTCTCGAATTATTACAATTTTTGATTGTAAATTTCTAAAATACAACTGAAGATATTTGCCGATTAAAAAATTTGTTTCTTCACTTATTTTGGATGTCGACTGGGACGACTGAAAAATCCTGAAAAATAAAATTCTCGACCCTGCAAAATTCCCGAATTGGAAAATTCCCGTATAATAAAATTTACGAATAATAAAATTGCCGAAAAATAAAAATTCCGAATTGGAAAATTCCCGAATAATAAAAGTCCTGAATAGGAAAATTCCCGAATAATAAAATTCTCGACAGAAAATTTCCGAATTATAAAATATCGGAATTGGAAAATTCCGGAATTTTAACAATTAAAATAGTTTTATAAATATATTTTATCAAATAAAAATACAATGAACATAAAAAATAAATCTTTAAAATAATATTATATTATTGTATTTTATTTTCCTTAATTGTTTAAATTTGACAATTTTCTGCCGGAAATTTTATTATTGGGGAATTTTCAAATTCGCTAATATTATAAATTTTCCGGGAACTTTATTATTCCGGAATTTTCCAATTAGGGATTTTCATATTTCGACCATTTTATATCTAAAATATTTTTTAAAATGTTCAATGTATTTTTTTCTAATTGTTGTTCTTATAATAAGAACTTCTTCCTTTATTGCTTTTTTCACTGAGAAATAGAGATTTTTTCAATTATTAGTTTTAATTCAAACAATAATTTCAAAAAAAAATACATTTACTTAAAAAAAAAATATATCAAAATATTTAATTAATCTATTCTTAATAAATAAATACGATTGATTAAAAAATATATTCTTTTAATTGCATACATTCGGAAATTTTATTATTCGGGAACTTTGAAATTCGCTAATATTAAAATTTTCTGGGAACTTTATTATTCCAAAATTTTCCAAGTCGGGATTTTTTTATTTCGGCCATTTTATATTTAGAATATTTTTTAAAATGTTCAATGTATTTTTTTTTAAATTGTTGTTCTTATAATAAGAATCTTCTTCTTTCATTGCTCTTTTTCATTAAGAAATAAACATTTTTTCAATTATTATTTTTAATTCGGATAATTAAAAAAAAATTCACATGAAAAAAATTTTTTAATAAAAATATTTCATTAATGTATTTTTACAAAATGAATACGATTGATTAAAAAATATTTTTTTTTATTGTATAAATTCGGAAATTTTATTATTCCGGAATTTTCGAATTCGCTAATATTATAAATTTTCTGGATTATTACCGAATTTTCCAAGTCGGGAGTTTTATATTTCGGCCATTTTATATTTAGAATATTTTAAAAAATGTTCAATCTATTTTTCAAAAATTGTTGTTCTTATAATGAGAATCTTCTTCTTTTATTGCTCTTTTTTACTGAGAAATATAGATTTTTTCAATTTGTTATAAAATCATTTGTTATAAAAAGATTGTTTTTTCTTTTCGACATGTAAAAATAAATGTTTAATCTTTCCCCTATTTTCCCCCTTTTTCGTGAGAAAATTAACCTATTTCCCCTTTTTTGAGCGCCTTTTGCGCTGTGAACCCTGGTATAAGATTAAAATTTTGGTTGGAAAATTAAAATTTTGTTGAAAATTCGCCTTATTTGGTAGAAAATTATTCTTTTTGGTCAAAAATTCATCTTTATGGGCTGGTAATTCAACCATTGGTTCAAAAATTCATATTTTCAGGGTAAAAATTTAACTTTTTTGTAGGAAATTTGTCTTTTTGGTTTGAAAATTCATCTGTTGGTTGAAATTTCAACTCTTGTAGACAATTTATCTTTTTTGGTTTGAAATTTCCACAGTTTCTCAGAAAATTTTTATTTTAGGGCTAAAAATTAACTTTATCTATTAAAAATTCATTTTTTGGGGGGTTAAAAATTCAACTCTTTTGTAAAAAATTGGTCTTTTATTTGAAATTTCAACAGTTTGGTAGAAAAATCAACGGTTTGGTTAAAAATTAACTTTTATTTTTAAAAATCGTATTTTTGGGTTAAAAATTCTACTATTTGGTTGAAAATTCATATTTCCTGGTTGAAAATTCATATTTTTTGTCTGAAAATTTTACTTTGTTTTAGAAAATTTGTCTTTTAGGGTTGAAAATTCATTTTTGTTGTTAACAAATTCAACTCTTGTAGACAATTTACCTTTTTTGGTTGGAAATTTCCACAGTTTGTTATAAAATTTAACTATTTGGTTGAAAATTCCGCTGGTTGGTCAGAAATAAACATTTTTGTTCAAAAATCATATTTTCGGGTTAAAAATTCAACAATTAGGTTGAAATTTAATTATTTTTTTTTTGTTACAAATATTAACTCTTGTAGACAATTTATCCTTTTTGGTTCGAAATTTCCACAATTTGTTAGGAAATTCAACTGTTTGTTTAAAAAAGGAACTTTTTTGTTCATAAATCGTACTGTAAAAAATGGATCTTTCTGGCTCAAGAGTTCAACAGTTTTATAGATTTTTCAACTATTTTATTGGAAATTAACTTTTTTCGTTGAAAATTCATATTTTCGGTTAAAAATTCAACTCTTTTTTATAAAATTATTCGTTTTTGGTTTGAAATATCCACAGTTCGATAGAAGATTTAACTATTTGGTTGAAAATTTAATTGTTTCGTTTAAAATGAGCTTCTTTGTTCAAAAATCATATTTACGGGTTAAAAATTAAACTCTGCTGTAGAAAATTCGTCTTTCTTTATTTTAAATTTTGACAGTTTGGTAGAAAAAGCAACAGTTTGGCTAAAAATTAACTTTTCTGTACAAAAATCGTATTCTTGGGTTAAAAATTCCACTGTTTGATTGAAAATTTTACTCTGTTTTACAAAATTTGTCTTTTAGGGTCGTTAATTAACTTTTTTGTTGAAGATTCATATTTTTATGTGTAAAATTCAACTAATTTATAGAAAATTGCTCTTCTTGGTTCAAAAGTTCAACAGTTTTATAGAATTTTCAACTATTTTATTGAAAATGAACTTTTTCATTGAAGATTTATATTTTCGGATTGAAAATTCAACGGTTTTCTTGAAAATTCGTCATCCTTGGTTGACAATCAACTTCTTTGTTGAAGATTCATCTTTTCGGGTTTGAAAGTCAAAATCCTTCTAAAAAAATTCGACTTTTTAGCTTGAAAACTCAAGACTTTTTGAAAATTCATCTTTTTTAAAAAAAGTGGGGCACACGAAATGAAAAGCGACTGTCCCACTTTACCCCACATGTTCCACTTAGCACTGTGTTACGGTAATTTCATTTCATAGAATTGATTCCTCTATTATTCCCTAATTTTCCTTAAAAAAATCTCCCTATTTGCCCTCTTTAAAGATCTTTTTCCCCTCTGAAGTCTGAAATTCCCTAAAAGGAAAGTAATGACCTCAAATTTTTCCAGGTAGTTCAAGTGTTTGACAATGATCGGCAGTGCGTCCTCTACACTCTGGACAAGGGAGCAACAAAGTTCTACGATCTCCTCCAGCTGATTGAATTTTACCAATTGAATGCTGGCTCCTTGCCCACCAGATTGACTCACTTCGTGAATTGCGGGGTTCCAGAGCCCCTGACAAGGCCTGAAGATGGTGGAGCCTCACCATCTCCCCTGGACGGCTCTAAACGCTTCTCCACTCCCCAGAAAGAAGCCAAACACACCAATCCATCGATTATTTGAGAATAGCATTCCCAGCAATCCGCTAATGTCTACGAACTTACAGTCGTTTACAGCTGTATCGAAAATCTCACCTTCGCCAACAACAATGCCGATCGTGAGTGTAGTAGAAATGTTGCGGGTTGCTGGACTCTATGTAAAGGTGGCTATGAAGAATATGAATTTTAGCATGCAATCGTCCCTTGGCCTACCTCACTTCAAACCCAAGTTCCGAAACCCGAGTGGAATTTGAATTTGAACCGGAAAGACCAAAAAGAGGGACAAAATGAAGATCCGTCTTTGGAGGAAGTTTGATTTTGCATAAAGGTGATGCTTGTTGTTAGTTGGGAACTGTTCGCCAACTGGCTGACCAAAGCGACGAAGGCAATCGCCCTAAGTTTTTTTTTTGCCAGAGGGATATAGCGTCCTAAATGTTTTTAAATTCATACTAGTATTAAGACGGACCTCTGCGGTTCTTGGTGTCTCGTCGTTCTAAACAAAAAAAAACGACCCAAAAAGGCAACACTGCGTGTGTAGGTGAATACGTGTTTTTCCATTTTCTACGTGTCTAAAAATATGTGTGCAAGCACTATATACATATGTATGTTTATTATAAAGCATCTTGGGCAGTCCACGACTCGGCCCACTTCAGGGCAGATGTGAGGACGAGACGTGGATCGGCCCCATTTCCTCCCTGGCAATCCACGACTCGGCCGCAGGTCTTCTTTGGGACGGAGGAGGAGGCGTGTGCACGAGTCGTGGATCGGCTCGAAAGAGAGGGTGTCTAGGCTGGCCCAAAAGAACAAGAAAATATTTAAATAACATCGAAATGCGCTAGGATTATTGAAAAGGTTACTTTTTTTGGGCCAGCCTAGTTTTTCAGTCGCCGAATAATTGAATTGAGTGTGACCGATGCGCAACCAGCGTAGGCAATATAATAACGATCCTCGTCAAACCCGAGTTCGTCTTTGCAGAATTCGAAGCTTCTCGTTTTGGTCTCTTTTTAATCGTTTTTCTCTTTATGAAAAAGAATAAAGAATACCTTGACGAGACCTCCGTCCACAGCACGAATATGGACCAAATGTTTCAAGCGCGGTTTCATAATCGGAAAATTAAAATTCGAATAGAGAAGGTTAAAAATATAATTAAAAATGGGGGAAATTAAATTCCAAAATTCGTGAGAAACGCGCTGAAACGAAACTTAGGCCAGTCTAGTCGACTTTGCCTCTTTAAGCGAAATGAGCTTTAAAACTGAAGCGAGGCTTCAAATATTTATTCGGCCTTAGTAACGAATCATTACGAGACATCACACAGAATTGATTGACCAGATTCAAAATCTGGTCAGCGATTTCATACATTTCGTGACGTGAGAGAAAAAAATTGAGGACATATTATAATATATTAATACGTAAAATATAATACGAATTAGTCTAAGGCCCTCGAAGTACCGAGGGACGAAGGAGCCGATCGTGTCGGTCGCACCAAATTCTCTCGATAACAAACAATTTTTCTGCGACTCTTAAAACTTTACTATTTTCTCGGCAAAAATTCTTTTTTGTAGAGAAAATTTATCTTCAGGGAGCGTTCAGTTATCAGGTCACATTAAAAACGGGATTCTAGGTTGTAAAATAAATTATAAAAAAAGGGGGACAAAAAAAACTCATTTTTGAAAATCTGGGGTTGAAGTTCCTGATTTAATTGTGTGAACTGATTGTGAATTGATTTAATTGTCAAAAGTTTTAGTTGAATTAAAATTTAATTTGAACACCGCCTACCTGCCAACAGGTAGCGGGTGTTCAAAATGGGCATCGCCCTTTGAAATCCTTGGTTTTGCAAAAGTCGAATTCGGCTGCTTTTCTTATTAGAAAAACATTTGCTCGCATAATTTTTCGGCATTTATTTAAATTTTTTAATTTAAATATTAATTTTATTATAGTTTTATACTACTGTATTTTTATCTTTAAATAATGTTTAAAAAATTGCAGAATTCAGTTATATCCCAAATATTTTCTTATTTGCTTTCTGCTGAAATTGTTTTGTTGAAAAAAATTTAGTTTATTTAAATAAATTTTAAAAATGAAACAGTATTTTACACTGCCTTAATTTTGCCCTAATTTTTATAATATTAACTTGAAAATTGTTTCCTCGTAATATTGCGGAAGCTAATAAAATTTATAATATTAGCGAATTTGAAAATTCCCGATTAATAAAATTTCAGATTTTATGCAATTAAAAAAAGTTATTGTTCAATCAATCGTATTTATTTATTAAAAATACCTTAATGAAATATTTTGATAAAAAAACAAAATTTTCTGTAAATGTATTTTTTTTTAATTATTGTTTGAATTAAAATTAATAATTGAAAAAAATCTATATTTCTCAGTAAAAAAGAGCAATAAAAGAAGCAAATTCTTATGAGAACAAACATTTTTTCAAAATACATTGAACATTTAAAAAAATATTCTAAATATGAAATGGCCGAAATATAAAACTCCCGAACTTGGAAAATTCCGAAATAATAAAGTTCCCGGAAAATTTATAATATTAGCGAATTTGAAAATTCCCCAATTATAAAATTTCCGGCAAAAAATGGCCAAATTTGAAAAATTAAGAAAAATTATTTTGCAATCACTTATTAAAAATACAATGATGAAATATTTTGAACAAAAAAAATGTTGGAAGGTATTTTTTGATATTATTGTTTAAATTTGAAAAAAAACAAAAATTTCTAAATGAAAAAAGCGATAAAAAAAAAGATTTTAACATTCCCAAATAATAGAATTTCCTACAGAAAATTGACGATTTTGAACAATAAAAAAATTATTTTTCAATCAATCGTATTTATTCATTCAAAATACAATAATGAAATATTTTTAAACAAAATTTTGGAAGGTAATTGCATTTTTTTTCAAATTATTGTTCGATTTAAAAAAAAAGATAATTAAAACAAAAATTTCTAAATGAAAAAGAGCAATAAAAAAAAAATTTCGTTAAAAAACAATAATTTAAAAAAAATACATTAAACATTTAAAAAACTATTCTAAACAGAAAATTGCCAAAATTACAAAATCACGACTTAACATTCCCAAATAATGGAATTTCCTACAGAAAATTGCCGACTTTAAACAATAAAAAAATTATTTTTCAATCAATCGTATTTATTCATTCAAAATAATTAATTTTTTTTTTAAATTTAATGTTAAATGTATTTTTTCTAAATTATTGTTTGAATTTAAAATAATAATTTTAAAAAATTGTCCAGTGAAAGAGAGTAATACAAAAACAAGACTTTTATTAAAAGAACAATAATTTTTAAAAAATATATTAAACAATGGAAACAAATTTCTTTGATAAAAATATTTCATTATTGTATTTTTAATAAATAAATAATATTTATTGAAAAATAATTTTTTTATATATATAAATTGGGCAATTTTCTAGTGTCGGAAATTTTCTAGTTCGGCAATTTTCTGTCAGGAATTTTATTAATCGGAAATTTTACAATTCGGGTTTTTTATATTTCGGCAATTTTATAATTTCGGGAATTTTCCGTTTCAAATTTTCCTCGGGAATTTTACAGTGTCGAAAATTTTATTTTTTGTTATTTTTCAGTCGTTCCAACGAAATTTGAATTTTATAAAAAGATGTCGCAAAAAAAAAGTTAAATTGAGATGTTTTCGAAAATTGGAATAACTGTGGAAAAATTATTATTTTAAAAATTTCTTGTGCCTATTTTAAAGGCTAGTCTCAATAGTATTTTTTTAAATTGTAAGGACATTTTTAGAATTTTTCCCCAGAATTTTGCGACTTTTCTGCACTGGGGAAAAATTCGAAAAATATTAACAATTATTCAAAATACTTTTATGACCTTAGTTATTCCAATTTTTTAAAAACATTGGACTTTTTTGCAATATTTTTTAAATTAATTAATATTTGGCGCAGAATTTTATGACAAAAATTTCACGTTAATATTATAAAAATTAAGAAACTTTAGTAACAACTAAAAAAATAGAGCAGATCATTTCCGCCGGTACCTTATCTAAATAAAATTTTTTAATAATAATTTTTATAATTATATCAAAATTCGTAAAAATCTACATCTGCTCAGAGAATTCTGTGAGATAAAGTTTAAAACCTATTCCAAATTTTTTAAATTACCTTTTACTTTTAGTTTCTTTTTAGGGGAAAAAAATCGTTCAAAAAGTTTAAAAAACACTATCATTATGATGTAAAATTACTTTTACGTGAGGGCTTGAAAAAAAAATGTTACATAATAAATGAACGCTTCCTGAACTCTATTCCAAAATTCAATGAAATGTATCGGCGAATATTAATATTAATATATTAGAAATTGAATCTAACGAGATTATATTTATTTTTTTGAACCTTATTCGTTAATATGAATAAGCTCATAGTGATTTGTGATAATAAACTTTTGATGGATGCTCGATGGAATTAGCGATTCTCGAGCGGCTTCTTCGTTAGTCATGATCTCAAGTAGTTAACGAGGCGTTTCAAAAAAAATTGGGGCTATCGACGAAAGGATGTGGCATTCGAGTGAATGAGAAATCCATATTGTATATGGATCTTCAATTAATGAGGATATGCATGAGGATATGTATTTGTATATATTCTAAATTATGAATTTTAAACAAACTAAAATTTCGGAATAGTTCAAGAATTCGAAGCAAAAAAGTTACACAATGTATTATTAATTTCGTCGAACTGATCCTATCCTAGTACCTAGTTTTAATAATATATTTTTTCATCGATTATTTATTTCGTTAAATTGACATCGACGAGAACGCCGCGGCATACGTTCGTGTGTTTTTGAAAGATTTATATTCTTTTAAGTGCGAAAGGAAGCAAAAAATACTAAACCAACACTCTGTATTGTAGTGGCGCTTTCTAGAACTGAACTTTAGATTTAACGAAATTTTGTGAGATTGGAAGGTGAACGATTCAGTTTGTTTGCAGTACGAAGGTTCCTTGGCGTCGATATAAATCATAAGAAAAGAAAATCCCCTTTGGAGTAAACTAGAAAAACAATTTTTCGGCCTTTTGTGTACATATGTCTATTTAGGCGAGGAGGTGGAGGATACAAGATGAGGAGAAAATCAATTTTGATGGCGGTCATTCAATTTTGATTTTCGAGTCGTTTAAAACATAAACCTGAATCGACCTCAAGTTACAAGGAGCCTTCGCCTTAGATCTATATTATAAATATATAATATATATATATATATATATAAATTATAATTATACATATAACACGACAATTAACGATATTAAATTATAATGAAATATATTTTGTATTATTATAATCTCCGAATTATTGTGCAGGAAACGCTGAATTGCGTTTGTCGTGCACTCGACGATTTCACCAACGTCTTTATCAGAACAATAATAAAATAAACTGAAAAGGTAACGGAACGCTAATGTCTTTTCATTTCATCTCCCCGGACTCCAATCAATAATGGTAGAAAAATTACTCGCGAATTTCGAAATTTTCAAATTTAAACTTCTCTCGGCGTTTCGTTGACGACTTTGGTGAAATCTGATAGAAATTGGCCCTTTTGAAATGGGCGAGGCCCATTTGAGCGCCGCCTACCTGCCAGCAGGTAGCGGGCGCAAGAATGGGCATCGCCCTCTGAAATCCTTGGACTTGTAATCAACCGGTTTGAAAGCTGGTTCGATTGGTTGGAGTGATCATTCGTAGTAAAATTTCGAAAGAAAAAAGAGCATCTATTTTCGACTGCACGAAAAAGTATCTATTAAGAAAGAGATAGAGCACAAATTCGAGACAAAATAGACGAAGCGTCATGTGATAAACCTTTAGAGCGACTGTCTGCTTTCGAGCGCATTGTTCGAAAGAATATTTTTGCAATTTCGCTTTTTCGCCAATGCACCGAAACAGTCTTTTTTTTCGGGGGCCTATACCAAACTCCCTTTTTTTTCTCTGAATATATGAAATATATTCAACAACGTTTCTTGACATTTTCCTATATGTTGAGTCGACCTAAATATACTTGTTCACTGAATAACGCCTCACTACTTGACTCTTTCAACTTTTCTTTATTACATAGAAGTGACACTGCAACCGGTGACTTTTGCGTAGATTTCTACTTTCTACTAAGAGAATTGCGAACTGTTACTTGCTAAGCGTGCGAAAATGATAGAATGATAATCAGAGCGAGCAAGAGAGAGAATAAAAGAATGCAATTTTATTATTAGAATGCATCAGTATTAAAAAAAGAGCGTCGTTACATTCTAATTATTGGCAGAAGGTACAAAAGTCCTTTTTCCTAATGTGTGCTTCGTAGGCTAGTGTTTTCGCTAATAATAATAGGAAAACAAATATTAACTTTTAAAGTATTAGTCCTAAGAGAATTTTTAACTCAATACAGGGTGTCTGATATAAAATAAATGATCGATCAATTAAACGCACAATACAATGAAGTTCTATAAAGTATATGTAAGTACTTTTATCGGGCGTAGCCCATTTGATCATATACCTGCTTGATTGACCCCCCACTACCCAACTTTCCCCATAAGGCTTCGTATTTACATGATAAAATCTTATAAAAATTCAAAATGGTAATCGAAAAAATATATTCCTATCTTATTCCTCGGCGGAATTCTCAGCTGAGGGAACGATGGGCGATGCCCATTTGAACGATCTACCACTACCGAACGTCCCCAGCTATAAGATAGGAAATAATTTTTGATTTTTCAATTATTTTGAATTACTAAAAGATTTTATTTGTGGATCGTCCAATTAAGGGGATGTTTGGTAGTGGGGGTAGAGCAAGAAGATGGAATGGGCATCGCCCATTTTATCAGGGCCTCGAATCGCGACGAAATTTTTAGTCCATTATTTTGATAAACTTTCAGCGAATTTTTCAATAATTGATTAAATAAGGGTGGTTTCGAAGCCGATTCGATGCCTTGTTTCTTGAATTGAAAACCAGTGTTAGAATTAATATATTACCAAAAAAGCAAGACTAAGGGCAAGACGGAAAAGCGCGACGTATCTAATTGTTAATCTACTTAATGATATATACAGGAAAATGTTTAAACTGTATGTTGCCGATAATCTGTGTTCTCTGTAATTATATCCCCCGGACAGAAATTCTTTTAGATAAAATTATTCACCTAACATAACTAAAAGTAAAATAAATTAGTTAAATAAATTGATTAGACTAAAATGAAAAGATTCAAAGTAACTCTAAGCATGAATCGGGATCAAGAATCTTTGAAATCTATATTTCTTGTAAAGACGTTTTTGAATAAAAAAAGGGGAAAGGATTTCTGTCAGGGTGCAACTTGCGGAGATTATTGAATCTGAACTCGCGGAAAAGATTGTACTATCAATTTTGAAAATTCAGCGAGAATTTCCAGCCACGTCGCATTTGCAAAAGTTGCGTAATTAATTACATAATTAATTATACGTAAGTGATATTTGTTATGATGGATTAAAATCTTCATTAGACGATAAAATTTGCGACATATCCTCTTTCAGCAACGATTCGTTCGCATCGTACAGCGATACAAAAAACTCTGTAAGCACCCCCTAGGCGAGGATCATTGTTATATCTTTGTACATTGATTGATATGCAATAAATATGTATATCGTCATCAAAATTCATTAATACCCGACGCCCTTTCCTCGATCCTCGACACGAGCTTCTGACGCCAGCAAGAACAATTGCGATGGAGATTATTTCTGTTTTTTTTTTTAAAGAGAGTTTCATTGATAACGAGTATGCAAACGACATGATTCTATAGATTTGGAATTTGTAAATTCCTACTGGAAAATTCGATTGGAAAATTTAAGATTTTTAAATAATTATTAAATTATTAAATATATTCTTTATAATTTTAATATTAATTATGTAATTTATGCAAACGACTTGATTCTATCCATTTGGCATATATGCAAATTAAATGTCCTATTGAACAATTTTAGATTATTAAATAATTATTAAATTATAAAATATTTTCTTTATCATTTTAGTATTTACTAGAATATTGGAATACATTTTTATAGAAAAAGAAGAGCGTGTTATGATATATATTTATAAATAATTAAAACATATGCACATGTCATTTTGAAAATGGAATTCAAATCCTAATTTCACGTCCATTTTTGGAAATCTGTGAATCAGAAACATCGCTAAATCATTGAATAATTATCATATAATAACGTTTAAATAATTCAGAAAACCGAAAATTTCAGTCATCAATAACCTTTAAACTTATTCCAGAAAAAATGAAAAGATGTATACACATGATTCGGAAAATTGAATTCAGATACTCATTTGACATCATAAATATTATAAGAAATTACATCAATGTAATAGAGATAGGTTTGAAGAAATAAACATTTATATTATACTAATTATATCCAATATTTAATCACATCATCTTGAAGTAAATAATTGATTTATGTTACTTGATATAGAAAAATTGAAATTAAATATTTATGTTATTTAATTTTGTACGAAAATTAATTAGCCAATAATGAATTCATCATTTCATAACAATGAAAGCATTGAAGAATTATTTTTATTGACTCATTGAAATAATTTTTACTTTACACATAATTTTGGAATGAAAATTCAGATACTCATTTCACAACATCGCGAAATCAAAAAAATATATATAATTGTAATAGAGGTATTTTAGAAATTAACAAACTTTTATTATAAAGATTATAATCAATAGACAATAATATAACCTTGAATCAAATAATCAGTTTACGTTACCTAATCAAAAGCAATTAAAATTCAATCGTCATGTAATTTAAAATTATTAAAAAATAATACGCTGATAATTAATTAATCTGTTCATAATATAAAAAACATTCAACTATAATTTTCATTCAAACATTGGGATAATTTTTATTCTACCTTTTAGAAAAATCACTATAATTCCTTAAAATTCAATATGTCATCAGTAACCTTTCATACTAATTTCAAAAAAAAAAAAAAAAACATATTCACATATAATTTTGAAAATTGAATGCAGACACTCGATCGTTTTACAACATCAGAATTATTTAAAAAATAATTTAAATATTGGTGTATCAAATTTAAATAAACTTTTATTATGCAAATTATATCCAGTGTTCAATTACATGGCCTGAAAGTAATTAATCAATTTATGTATCTGAATTTAAAACCATAAAAATTCAATATTTATGTAATTAAATATTGTGAAAAAAATAAATCAGCTAATAATTAATTAATCAGTTTGGAACATGGAAATAGCATCAAATGATTATTTTCATTAAAACATTAAAATAATTGTTACTTCATATTGTTATGAAAATTTGAATTAATTTGATAATTATTGTTGTTCAAATGAATATATCCGTGATGTGTATTTCAATGCTTAAAGATTTCCCTGAATTCTTAGGCAAAGGGAATATTTATAATAATTTAATTATTAAATTTAAAGTACCTTTCACAATAATTTCATAGGAAAAATGAAAGCATATGTACATATAATTTTGAAAATTGAATTCAGATACTCATTTCGCAACATCAGAAACAATTGGAAATTTATGTAACTGAAATAGGGCTATTTTAAATATAAATAAACTTTTATTATTCAAATTATAGCCAATATTTAATCACATAATCTCAAAGTAAATAATCAATTTATGTTAATTAACAAATATTAAATTTCAATCTTTATGTAATTTGATATTGTGAAGAAAAGTTATTTTTATTGAAACTTTCTAATAATTTTTACTTTATACATATTTTACTTTAAATTTTCACTCTTCTTCTATTAAATTTAATTTATCAATTATCTTTTAACTAATTCTAGAAAATTCAATTTCCAACAGAGACAGTTAATATTTAATTAATGAGTTCAGAACGTAGGAAGCATTTAATAATTAATTTGATTGAAATATTAGAATAACTTGTATTTATTATTTATCTGAAAAGTTCAATTATTAATAACCTTTCAAAGTAATACCAGTAGAAATTGAAATATATGCACATATAATTTTGAAAATTGAATTAATCTTTATACAATTCACTTTTTTGAAAAAAATGAATCAGTAAATAGTTAATAATAGATAATTCATCAGTTCATAACATAAAAATCAATCAACGATATTATTTGCATTGAAATATCAAAATAATGTGCATCTTAAATTTTCCTAAAAATTTTAATTATTTATAATCTTTTTAACGAATTCCATAAAAACTTAAAACACATTTACGTATAATGTTGAAGATTGAATTTAAATCATCATCTCACAACATCGTAAACAGTTGGAAAATTATGAAATTGGAATAGAATTATTTTAAATATAAATAAACTTTTATTATAAAAATCATATCCATTATTCGACTACATAACGATTCCTTCTATACCACAACGTTACACAAGATGGAGGTTACCTTTTTTAATATGAAGGATTTGAACTTTTATTTCTGAAAACTTAATTTATTTATGAAATTATATTTTTTAAACATGAAATATATCATTTTGAAAATTGAATTCAGATAATCATTTAAGCATATAATCTATACTTTTTATTGAAATATTCAAATAACTTTTACTTTATGTTTTTTTTTTCAAATTTGAACTCATTTCTGACGACTTCAATTATCAATAACTTTCTAAACACATCTCAGAAAATGTAAGTTTTAATAGAATCAGTTAATAATTAATTAATCAGTTCACAATATAAAAATATTTTGTCATTCATCTAATCTAATCGAGTAGAATATAGTATAGATCGGCCAAAATATAACGCGCATATCATATGACAAAGAAGAACATCTGCGACTGGATTAGAAATGTAGAAAAATTACAGAAATACATTCTATTTTACGGCATGTATTGAGAAAGTCAGTCATAACAACCAAATATGTAATATCTTCAATAACAACTTACACTGAAAGTAATAGTGAAAATAAATAAATCGAAATAATTATCGGCGATCGATAAAATGAGAAATCTACTCTTCTAATTATGTTAGTTTCGATTTTTAAATATAGAGGTCACCCTATGACTTACTATAGCTAACAGAAAATCTTCCTCCATGACATTACGCGTTTTCATCTATAGGATTATGTAATTTATGGAAATTACTCGATTCTATAGATTTGGAAATTAAATGTCCTATTGGAAAATTTAAGATTTTAAAATAATTATTAAATTATTAAATATATTCTTTATCATTTCAGTATTTATTATGTAGCTCATGCAAGCGACTTGATCTATTTGCAATTTCAAAATGAAATATCGTATTGGAAAATAATAGATGATTAAATTATGAAATATATTCTTCATTATTTTAACACTTAACCCGTAAACGTTTTTTCGGCACCTTCAACCCGTAAGCCTGGGTCGTTCACGTCCAGCGCATTTTTCAATAATTTGCACTGATAGGAAAAATCTGAAAAAATTCAGGGATCACAACTGAAGTCTCTACTCAACAAACATGCAAAAGACTTTTAGATAAAAATAAATTATTTAAAAAATTTTTGTAAATAAACAAAATAAAGTCGAAGAGATGCTGTGTTTTCTTCAAAAAATCATAACTTTTGATCTAATTAAACAAATTAAAAAATTAAAAAAGAAAATTAAATTTCAAACATGCGCCTTTCAAGAAAAAAATAATAAAATTTGCTACCACAAAAATAAATGCTTAAGTTTTAAAGGTGAATATTGGGATATTTCATGGAAGTAAGAGTTTTCGAAATAATGAAATTTTCGGACCTACAAACGTTTATATTTATTTAAAATGGTTAAAAAAAAGTAAAAAATACGTAGTGTACTATACATTTTTATAACTCTAAACAAAGTAAAAAATTGCTAATTTATAATACTTCCGTATTACACTAGAGTCCCACTATAGTAGTTCCCGAGATAAGGGACAAGGCGGTCCAAGGGGACGAGATGGAGCCGTTTGTAAGGTCAGCGGAGTTGCCATGTTTAGGGTTCGGCGCTGTCAGAAGCCACATGAATGAAAGAGAAGAAGAACGGTTTGGAGAGTCCCGAGATAGTGTGAAGCGATGAAGGGTACTCCCGAGACGGCTACTATAGAGGGACTCTGATGTATTCTAAGCAAGTCTATGCTCCTCGCAAACAGGCTTGCGGCACCTAACACAGCAGAAATGCGTTTTTATGTCGCGCTCAGTCACACAAAAAAAACATCTTTTGCGTTTTTCCATTTTGTCGGTTCCTAAAATACTTGTTTCCTGTCGCGAAGAACGCGCTGTACATCATCAGATGTACGTTGCTCCATTTTGAGTTCTATGACCAAAATTATTATTTAGTTAGCATTAGTATGTTCAAATGCGTTAGAAAAACGTTATAAAGTAAAAAATAATCAAATACTCGCTTGCAGAAAAAACAACCGATTCCGGTAAACCTGGGTCGTTCGTGTCCTCCTCAGACTTCGTTCTATCACCACAAAGAGTAAACGTGAACTAGAGACCTGCCTTCTGGCCCTTAGGTCCCCCTCCTAAATAACTTTTTTTAGGGCAGGGTAAGGTCCGCATCCCTCTCGCAGTCACAGAATAACTCAGTCAATTAGTTTTCGCTCGGACACGAATGACCCAGGTTTACGGGTTAAGTGTTAATATTCATTACGTAATGTATAGAAATAAGTTGATTCTATCGATTCGAAATTTGGGACTGAAAAATCCCGAAAAATAAAATTCCCGGATTGGAAAATTCCCGAATAATAAAATTTACGAATAATAAATATACCGAAAAATAAAAATC
>CAKNXH010050145.1:0-24318 GCA_932178445.1 Andricus quercusramuli
CAAATTCAGAAAAGAGATACAAAAGAAATAGCACATAAAATAACTATAATAAGATATGATTCACACTAAAAAGCAAGTCTGCGCAATTCCACTTAATTTTCGCTCCTTGTAATGTGCCCGCTGGCTTCTACAAGGGGGTCTCGAGTTTACGCTCGTATCAAAATTATCCTAAGTTATAGCTATAAAATCTAAAAGAAGTAAATAAATAAAATGTTTGCACGCGACGCAACAGATCAATGTACATAAAAAAGGTCAGTGTACTTAAAATCAGACTCTTACTCATTAATAATAAAAGATCTAACTCTCAGCGCTTGTACAATGTAGTTAAAAATATCATTCAGGTGGTCAATATTTCGTGGAATTAAAAGGCGCTCGACAGACTCTATGTCAGTACTTGACCCTTCTCGGTATTTTTTAACGTAGTGTGCTCTGCATTCTTTATGGATAGGGCAATGGAGTAGGAAATGCGAAAGATCCTCAAACTCCATCAAGTTACACAGACTGCAAATTTGATTTGAATCAATCACATATGCCGAACCACTAAAATATAGTCTGATCTTGGTGGAGTCTGAAAGTCTCAATTGACTAACCACCCGCTTTTTACCCATATTACAGTTAAAATATAGATAAGGTTCAGTAAGGTTTAATTGACTTATGTTTCTAAATTGGCTGTTATAGTTGGATTTGGTCGCACGATCAATAGCAGTGCTAAACATATTATTTGCCCACTTACTTAATATGTTTGACTTTTCTGCCGTAACCACATGAGGGTGACTCCATTGCCGATTCCATGTATCAAGTTCGCCGATAGATTCGAGTAGGGACTTAAATTACGAAGCCCAATTAAATTCTATACTTGCGGCACTAGCCTGGTCCAACTCGAAGAGGCCCCTTAGGCAAAACCCTAGGCAACCTGTCGTTGTTCATATTTGTTAGAGAAATCCACCAATTATAGGCGCGTTCGAACGCTCTGACGCTCACCTGATCTAATCCCGTTTCCACTCGGATAAAGTGCGCAGGGGTGTTTCTGGGCCAGTAGAATAATTGTTTAAAAAATTTGTTTTGTACAACGTTAAGATCTTCAAGATAACGCATAGACCATACTTCAGCACCGTACAATGAAGTGGCCTCGATAATTGATCTCAAGAGCACGACAGTGGCTTCCCATGAATTATTTTTAGACTTATTCAGAATACTGCACACTCTATAAATTGCTGTCGACCCTTTCCTGACGAAATGGTCTTTGGAAACTTTAAATTTACCCGTTGACGAGAACGGGGTTCCGAGGTACCTGTAGGTGTTAACAAATTCAAGAATGGATGAATCTTTCCACCTAAGCGGGCGAAGTTTTTTCAGCTTAACGGCCTTGCGAAAAGGGACGATAAATACTGTTTTATTCCGTTTATAGAAGATTCTATGTTGAAAGTATGACATAAGCTTCAGTGACGCGTCTCTGAAAATTCCTACAGACATTTCTAACAGTGTACGTACAAAAAAGACAATACTCAAAATTCTTGCTCCTTCTTGTTTTATGATTTATTTTATTGATCGGAACGTCGAGAGGGGGCATTTTTCTTGCACTGGCTTCAATGCGGCATGTCACATTTGCATGTGCATTTTCAGTATGCCATTCATTTAAGGGGTAACACCACTCTAGGATTTTCAAAAAATCGATTTCTTTTTTTTTTTAATATACTTTAGGGGCTCAAAAACAATGTGCACTTGGTCCCATTTGCAAAAAAAAATGTTAGCAGGTCGAAATCTTGATTTCCCCGAGGCGCCTCCTCGAAGCATGTACTGAGCGCTCCAGCGGCGCACTTGGATCCAACGCTTTTATATTTCTTTTATCTGTCGAAATGTTAAGTGGGACGGTTATTAGGGTTCCTCAGATGTCAACTAGGGTGCGCTGATTTTTATTCCAAATAGTATAGGTGTTTCTGTGAATCAGTGAACGCTGTCTGAAATTTTCACAGTAGCTTCACAATTACATTCTTCATGGAACTACGTAGGGGTTTTTTGATTTAATATAAACTTTTTTTTTATAAACAATTTCGTCCTTTTTTTGGCCGGAAATTGAAACTTTTTTTCAAAAGTGTACCATTTCTACAAAATTTGGTAAAAAATAAAAATCCTACGTAGCTCTCAAGCTAATGACATATAGTTCTTAAATATTCTTGGTTTTTTGTCCCACATTGCAAATTGAAGGAAAAATGTTTCCGGCCGCACTGTCCGTTTTTAAAAAGGCAACATACAAAACTTTCCTAATCGCCGCCATGTTGTATTTTTTTCGATAAAAAAAAATTTTCTGTCCATAAATACATGCTGATTAAACCCTCCGAAAGTAATTCCTATTCCTTTTGTCAAACTCCCAAAAAAAATTCTTGAAAATGGACCTCTTTTTCGGGCACTAGAGTGGTGTTACCCCTTAAGGCGCTTCCTCAGGTACGATTTTTAGCCCATCTGCTACATTTGACTTGTTTCCTTCTACAATGATGAATTGTTCGACGTAATATTTTACCCACATAATCTCAATGGCATAATACATAAGAAGCTTGTCTCCATTTTTTAAAAAATGGTCTTGTTTTTTTTTCAATCAATCGAAAATGTGCTTCATTTATGCCCCTGCAAACGAGCAATCCACCACCGGGAAAGTATCCACGATGAACCGAAAACAGGCGCTCCGAATTTGAAGAGCATCTCAGGATATTATAACGTGAAATTTTTCGACGATACTTGAACCCAGAAGATCAGTCGTAACTCATCCGACCTTTCTATTCTTAGGGCTTTACATGATTCGAGCTGGTTAAACGAAATTGATAATTATTAAAATATTAAGAAACTGATTTTTGATATTTTACATTAGGTTCATTACATAATGACGAGACGATTAAGGAAATATAGAAAAAAATCGTTCAACGCTTTCAAATTCTGTTGGGAGTTTTGGTAATTTTGCATTTTATTTAAGATTACCTTCGATATTGAGAATATTGACCGATTTTCCTAATCTTTTTCCTTTCATTTTTTTTTCAAATTTTATCAGCTAATAAAAATTTTATCGATCCATTTCTTGCGCAATTTTAGATATCGTAACAGTTTTCATTGTCGGCGGGTGATTTACTTCGGTCTTTATCGAAAGACAAAAGCAGATTCGAGGAGATCAGATAATTGCACATCGGAGTAATTAGCTAATTACTCAATTGATGAATAATCAATTCATTATTGCTTCCTCATAGAAGGAGGTTTTTAATGACCTAAATTTTCGAACATACTTTTTTGACATATTTTGATATAATTCGACCCCAGGAGCTCGAAAATAAAGTTTTCAAAAAATGTCCGTGTGTGTAACTTTTTTCTGTTCATCAGATCTCGAAAAGTAAAAGAGCTATGATCATGAACTTTTGATGAAGTGTAGCTAGGACTGGTATCCAGGTCTGATAGGTACTTTGTAGTTTCATAAGAAGATATCTTGAATTATTTTGTTGAAAAATCATCTTTTTTCGAACTCTTTTTTTTTGTTAAAAATTAATTTTGTACACTGAATATGTTATTTCAATTTTTTATTATCTTCTCTATTCACAATGTGTCCCCTAAGGGTTTACATGACTTCTATTTCTTACAACACTTCCTTCTACATGTTTTATAAAATCTTATCCTTACTATTTACAGTTACTTACACCTATCTACAGAAAATCTGATATTTAAAGCCTTATTTCTATTTTTGACGACAGCGCAATTTGGGACGTGTTAGCGAACGAGTGAGCGAGTGATCGAAAGCGACAGTGCAAGCGAGAGAGAGAGAGAGAGAGAGCGGTATCGCAAATGCATCTTAATTTACTTATGCTATTACATAGCCATTACTTACAAATCTTTACTCTTCTAATTTAAGCGACTGCCGCTCCTTTTTCTTTCACTTTTCTTGTACCTCCATTTTGCCATTTTTTTGCATCCATTCTTTTATTCCTTTGCATTTGCTCCCATAGTACCCTCTAACTCCTTCATCCACACTTCCCCCAAACCATCCTCCCCTAGAATCTTTACCACATTCTCTTGCCAGCTTCCTTTATCTTCCATTCCTCTCCTACATCCTTCTCATACATGCTCCCATGTTTCCTCTTCCCATTCACATATTCTGCACTTCCTGTTATCTTTCTTTTCCCTATACATACTTGCCCTTACCTCGTTTCCCAATCTAAATCTTGCTATTCTGGTCCATCTTTTCTCTCCCCATCCCCTTCCTAAATACTTTGGTACTCCTTCCTTTTTTATCATCTTGTACCATACATTACATTTTGATTCCTCAATCATCCCACATCTTTCTATCGATTATCTTCCTCTCTCCCTTTTTTCCACTTCTTCATAGTTGACTCCAGTCCCGTCTTCTATGTCTCTAGCCTCAAAGAACTCCCTCCTTTCTCTCACTCATCCCGTTAATTCCATCGCCCTCCCTCTCCTTTCTGCTACCTCCATCAAACACTTTCTCGCTAACTCCCCTCCCCTTCCCTTCTTCAGCTTTGTCTCAAAATTCCATGCCCCTTTTCCCGCTCTAGTACTTAATTTTTCCCTTTTCGCTTCTTCTCTCACCATATATCCCGGCGTTCCCCAGTCTGCCCCTAGCGTCCACCTTTTATACCTTTCTTGTGAACTTTCAATCTCTTTCCATTCTTTCCAACACCATATCTGTGCTCCATAACCTAATAACGGCCATACCAGCGTATCAAATAACCACATTCTCCTTCTCCAATTTTTTTAAACCTTCTTTTTTCTATTCCCCATATCTGTTTCATTACCCCTGCTGCTTTTTTATCCTTTCTCTTATATGATCTCTATGATCTCCGTTATCTTGCAAGGTATATCCCAAATACTTAAACTCTTTTAATTCTTCTAATTTTGTTCCCTTCCATATCCCCGTCCATTCTTTCTTTCTTCTCCCTCCTTTTTTAAACCTCATTATCTTTGTCTTTGCTACATTTAAATTCAACTTTTTTCCATCTAAGTATTTCTCTAATCCTGTAATTAAGCTCGCCATCCTTCTTCATCCTCTGCCATCAACAATATATCGTCTTCGTATGCCCGTGTATATATCTTTTCATTCCCTATCCTAACTCCTCCCCACCTTTTTCTCTTTATTTCTTCTTCCAAGTCTGATATTAATATATTAAATAAAAGTGCTTTACCTCTACCTTGCTTTTTGTCTCTCTAAAAATTTCCGATACTCTCTTTATTAATCCCTTTCTTATCTTCTTTTTCACCAGAACTTTTTCTATCTCGCCTCGGTCTAATGAGTCTAACGCCACCTTCAAGTCCACGAACACTGCTATGATTGCCTCTTTCTCCCTTTTAATCCTCTTATTTACTAAGTAGTTCCGAACATATATATTGTCCATTACCCCATCCCTTTTTTAAACCCTGTCTGAGGCGATGGCTTTATTTTTTTCTCCACGACTTCTTTTTGTAACCTCTCCGATTAAACAGTCACATATACTTTATACAGTGTTGGCATTAGTGTGATTCCTCTATAATCTTTGACCTCCTCCCCTTTGCCTTTCTTCACTATTGGTATCACTACTCCTTCTTTCCATAACTCTGACCACCCCTCTCCTCTCCATACTCTATTGCCCATTATCCATGCCCATTCCTTTAATTCTGTGCCCCCATATTTCCATACTTCATTTGAAATCTCATTTATACCAGGTGCATTTCCATCCTTCATCATCCCTAATACCTTGTCTATTCCCTCTCTTGTAATGTCCTCCTCCTCATCTGTTTCCCTGCCATCTTTTCCTCCTTTCCTAAATTCCCTCTCTACCCCTCCTAGTAATTTCATAAAATCTTTTTTCCATTCAATCATCTGAATATCCTGGTTTACTCTTTTCCTTCTTCTTCTCTCTTTATTCACCACCTTCAAAACCTCTTCTTCCGTCCTAGCCTTCTTCGCTTCTTCTTGAAACCTTTTATTTTCCTCCTCTTTTTTTTGAGCACACAACTCAGTATACTCCTCCTTTTTTCTCCAATATTCTTCTCCACTACTTGTCCCTTTCCTCCATTTTCTTAATACCCTTTTCACTTCCTTCTTCTTCTGTTTACAATCCTCATCCCATCCACTTTTATCCCCTCCTTCCTTAACTTCTTTTTTGCTTGTGCACTCTAATACTTCTTTTATTTCTCCTACACGTATTTGTCCTACCATTATTTCCATTTCCTCGGTTACATTTCCTCTCCCGATTTTGATATTCCTGACTTTTTCTATAAACTGTTCTTTACCTCCCATTGACCAATCCCCTCTTCCTGCTCTTTTTACTTTTGCTCCCTTCTTAGCCTTATTGTTATTACTCATTTCTCCCTCTACTGTCACTATTATGGGAAAGATAGTTCCCCACCTCTAGTTTTTAACCTTCTCTCTTACTTCGTCGTCCACTACCAACTTAATAAATTACCGTTCCCCTCTTTCCTCCTAAGCGTGCATCTTCCTTCCTCATACCTCAAACCCTTCCTCATCCCCCTCTAT
Organism: Andricus quercusramuli; assembly: GCA_932178445.1. Lineage (NCBI taxonomy): Eukaryota > Metazoa > Arthropoda > Insecta > Hymenoptera > Cynipidae > Andricus > Andricus quercusramuli. Next base: position 6,506 of record CAKNXH010050145.1, read on the forward strand.
ACTTTCGTTTAGGATAAACTATCCCATCTCCCCTAGGCTCTTCAACAACTTCTTTCCATCCCCATTCAGTACCTTGTCTTTGGATTTTCTGCCTCGCTCTCCATCCCATTTCCTTCTTCCTCTATATCATGTTCTCGCGATAAAATGACCTCCTATTATAAGCCTAATCTCTTGCTTATTTTCTTTCATCAGTTCTCTCATCTCCTCTGATTTCTCCAGCATATCACCGTTCACATAAGCCCCCACTATGTTCCACCTCTCTCCAACCATATCACCTCTCCTACTATTAATCCTCCTTCATGTTCTTTCAACTCTTTTCTATCATTCTCTGTTATACATTCGTTCCTTACTCCCATCACCCTTCCTCCCATTGCTCTGCCATTTTTATTCTTCCTCTTTGCATTTTGAACCTGCGATTTGTAACCTCTTGGTAATCTTATCTTACTCTTTCCCATCCCCTTTCATCTAGCCACGTCTCTATCATTACTACTATATCCCATTGTGTCGAATTTCTCATAAACTCCCTATTCTTTCTTTCTAAGCCTGCTATATTAATAATAATAATAATAATAATAATAATAATAATAATAATAATAGCCTCGGTGGCTCAATTGGTTAGACGCTCGGACTTCACCTCAGAGGTCCGGGGTTCGATCCCTGAGCCGGTACCTCTTGAAATTTTTCTATGCACCTTTACCGAGGTTCTGGTGGTTCGGAACCCACCTTAAGCTGTAGGTCCCCCCATCATGCACTTGACTGCAACCCAGTCCGTGAATGATGGGGTAAAAAACCAGGCTTTGCCCAATATGTCAAGGGACACGCTCTTATCAGATCACTTGATTGCATTATAATAATGCGTCCGTGACTGATAATATATACCGGGATAACCCCGTGCATAATATTCGAACAAACAAAAAATCCAACTCTAACCAAAAATGCCTTCGACATATTGGACTGTAACCATCTTAAGCCTGAGAGAAAAATGAGTTTCCTCATTTTTTATAATAATAAGGCGTAGGAATGTGGCGACCCCATCGCCCGAGAGCTCCGGCTCTTGCAGTCAGCCGCGTTGCTTTGGGCTAACTCCCCAATGCAACGAATTATGCGGTTACGACACAAGTATCGCGCAGTGCCACCCACAATAGGCCTCTCTCGGATGGAGGCCGTAGTTCAGTTGGGAGTGGCAATAGGAACGAACCGAGGCGACGACCAGGCAATGACCCCGGACAAACGCGAGAACATCGATTTAAATGGTCGGACCAACTCAGGAGGGACCTTCTTACCTGTTGGCAAAGAAGCTCACCGGCGCGGAGAGGATTCATGAAGAGGTTACATGACCGTTGGGGCAATATGCACCCGGAATATACTCATAAAACGCCTCAGTATTTAAGAGATCAGGTATCCTTCTTGCGAAAAAACGGATCTGAAGCTCTTTATCAACAGGAAGAGGAGCAACATCCTCCAGCGAACATTCCACCCGTTCCAGCAAGACCACCTTTGCAGATAGCCGATAATGCCAACATGAGAAGTAGGAAATCTATCCACCAAAAAGTCTTCCTCAGGATGGACAAATTAGCTGAAGCTAATACTGCTCTCCGCGATTTGCTCCCCGAAGATGTTAATCTCTGGAATCTGAACTGTGTAGTTGACGAGAAGGCGGTCTCCCTGCTTAGCGACGATAGAAGTAACGATACTTCGGTACGTCTGAGTAAGACACGCGAGCGTATTGCACAGCTTCAGTTCAAAATTGAAACGGCGAGACAGAATGCATCAAATGTTCAGTGCGTGATTAGCTACATAAAATCAAATAAAAAGTTCACTTCAAAAGTTAGGGCACTTGCTCCAAACTTGAGGAAAGCAAATCACACTCTGAACAAGTGTAAACTGTCGACCATCAAGCAGCACTGGACGCAAAAAGTAAGATCTCTTTCAACAGCGAAACAGCGCCTTGAACGGCGAGTTAAGTGGATTCAGGAAAATTCCACCTTTTCTACTAATCCTTCCCGTCTGTTCAATAAAGCGTCGTGTGTAGTTAAAAATCCGTCTAGTCGATAAGAGATTCAAGTCTTCTGGGAGCAAGTATATGGAGATACTTATCAGCTAAATGAAGACGCTTCTGATATATCGCTCTTTCGTAACTTTTGCCAAAGGCAAAGGTTACAAGGTCCAGAGGAAGAGTGTCCACTAACTACTGCTGAAGAAGTGAAGAATGTTATCGCTAGAACTAATAACTTTTTGGCGCCAGGGCCAGATAAAATCAACAACTTTTGGTGGAAGAAGTTTACTTCTACGCACCAACATCTAGCTCGTATATTTACTACTTTCTTAAACGGAGAACAACCCGTCCCGCAGTGGCTAGTGGAAGGACGCACGGTATTGATCCCTAAGGCCGGAGATTTGTCATGTCCAAAGAACTACAGGCCCATAGCTTGTTTAAACACCAGCTACAAGCTATTCACTGGCATCCTCAAAGAGAGGATATTGACATCTATCGAGCCGGTATCGAGTGCAATAGTCGAACAACGTGGATGCAAGAGAAGGCTGGCAGGTTGCAGGGAGAACCTGTTAATAGACAGGTGTATTAACTAGGACTCAATCAGGTATCGACGCAATCTCTCCATGGCTTGGATTGATTACCGTAAGGCATTCGATAATACCAACCATGAGCTTCTTATCAAGCTCCTTGAGTGCATGGAGGTGCATCCAAAAATAGTGAGATGCATAAAAGAGCTTATGCTCTTGTGGCGGACAAGATTTGTCATAACATCTGACAAAAGACAAGTGACTACAAGCTTTGTCACATATAAGAGGGGGGTCTTTCAAGGAGACTCTCTAAGTCCGACACTTTTCTGCATCTCCCTCTTGCCTCTATCTATTGTTCTCCGAGGCAAAAGCAAAAGTTAACCACCTTTTATACATGGACGACCTTAAACTCTTTGCTTCCTCAAAAAAGGACCTTAACATCCTTGTAGATGCGGTAAATAGGTATTCTAAAGCGATTGGGATGAGCTTCGGACTGGACAAGTGTGCCTGCGTCCACCTACACCAAGGAAGACTAGAAACTACATCATCCAGTGACGATCAGGATGTTCAACTCATAGGCGGAAATACCATTCAACATCTTGGTATTGGAGAAACATATACATATCTTGGAATACCGCAAGCGGAAACCCAAAATGTGCATAACTTGAAAACGGCCCTTGGAAAGAGGTATCGCCAAATTCTCAGAAAAATTTGGGCTTCCGAATTATCTGGAAAGAATAAGATCCAGGCGACCAATATGCTGGCTGTTCCTATACTGCTCTACACGTTTGGTGCAGTAAAATGGAACGTCGATGAGTTAAAACAACTTGATCGAAGCACACGCAAGATGATGACAATACAACGAAGTCTTCATCCTAGATCTTCCGTACCTCGAATATATCTCCCTCGCGATAAAGGGGGTAGAGGATTGCTAAGCTTAGGGTGTCTTCATCGAAGAACGGTTCTGGCTACAGCCTGCTCAGTTCTAAAAAGCACGGATTCCCTCATGCGACTCGTACATCAACATGAAGTCGCCAATGCTGCGGTGTTTCTATACCATGCAGCAGATAGGGCCGCAGAGGAACTTGACCTCCCATTTAATTCCAGCGACATTACACATGGCCTAGCATCACTAACACCTCTGGTGCTCAAAAGTCGTATACAGGAAGCAGAACATACGCTCCTACTAAGAGAACATGCTGAGAAACCCCTCCATGGTAAGTTCTACGGCATCCTACGTAGAGAAGAGCTCTCGATGGGTCTGTCCAACATGTTTCCCAAGTCTGCTGGATTGAGATCGGAGACCGAGGGATTTCTTTTTGCCTGTCAAGACGGCGTCATAGACACCTTAGTTTACCGCGAGCGCATAATGAATGTACCTGTACGCGATACCAACTGCCGAGCGTGCAAGCAAGAGCCCGAAACACTTGGACATGTTCTCAGTGGATGCTCTAAATATGCACGCTGCGCGTACATAGAGAGACACAATGCAGCTCTAAAAGTGATATATTACCATCTTAGGCATTTCTATGGTGTTGATCTATTGTCCGTCTTGCCATACGCCCAGGGGGAACCCGAGTCAGTTGTGGAGAATGATCAGTGTAAGATCTACTGGAATTTCTCATTCTCCACCACTCAACGTATCAGTGCAACGAAGCCTGACATTGTCGTCCAAGATCTGAAGAACAAGATCATTTACGTGATTGAATTCTCGGCACCAGCCGATGGTAATATCACGGCAAAGGAGGGAGAAAAACGGGCGAAATATCAAGCACTTCTTTTCGAGCTGAGGAGGCTGTACCAAGGCTACAAAGTCCATCTTATAATTCTCATAATCGGCTGCCTTGGAGGTATGAAAGCTTCATTTATTAGCCAACTCAACAAGATTCCGGCTTGCCAGCTTCACGCTCATTTCATCGCGAACCGAATGCAAAAGGCTGTTCTCCTGGGATTACTCCATCTGGTCCGTCAACACTGTTCCTCTTAAATTCTGAAAAGATTGGTAGCTCTAAAAAAGTATCCAGAGGTGAAACCTTCATCTCCAACTGTCTTGTCTGCCGCGTAAGGTCATCCGCGGCTAGAGACCCGACTCCAAGGAACAGTGTTGCCCGATGTTATCACGCATAAATTTCCCGCTCTTGCTTACCTTTTAGGACAGAAGAAGCAGAAGCGGATGACGTACACGTTCCAGTAGCTTTGGGATTGGTTTCTCTAAGGAATCATGATCGAAGCTTCCGGAGCCTACAATTTCTCAATAATAGATCTTTATTATGTTCCACGAAGTATGTACATGAGCTTACGAAAAGAAATACGAGTAGACGAGTGGACAGAAAAGGCCGAGGTTCAGCTGAGCTGCTTTACAACCTAACCTTCCAGTAGCATATCCTCCAATCTTCCCTACTTTCGTTTCTCGTCTCTTTTTGTTTCTCAGTATTTCTTATTTCTTCACCTCCTGTTCCTTTCTCTTCTAGTTTCCCGATACCTCATTTTTACTAACTCTTCCCTGTCCTCATCCCAATTCCAACATACACCTTCTATCTGTATTCTCCCATACTTAACCCATGTTCTTCTTCCCTTTTTTGTTTCCTCTTCCGCTATTTTCCTTAACTTATACTGCATGTTCCTTTCTATCCATGTAAAATCATCCTCTATTCTCTCCGAGCTTCCATATAACAACCTCTTCTTTGTCATCACTTCCCTCTTATGTTCCCATTTCTTTAGTTTCACTAGTACCATTAACTCCCCTCTTCGCTCTTCCCTTCCAACACTTCGCACCTTCTCTATCTCTACCTTAGCATGAATCCTTTTTGATACTAATTCCACTGCTTCCATCAGCTCCTTCCCCTGTAATATTAGACCCTTTATCACTATGTTTCTTTTTCTTTCTTCCCTCTCTTTCTTTTCTATTATTTGTTCTATTGAGGGATCCGACCAAAACGAAACAAAATACTTTCGTGATTTTCGTTCTGTTTTCATACTGCCAAAACGTAACTATATTCACTCGGCTTAGGTTACGTTATTCAAAATACTGAAATTGTAACTAAATTTTTTAATCACGCATATTTTGAAAAAAATAGTTCATTCGAATCCTTATGCATCTGATGTAAATATTAAAAGGCAAACAGGTAAAATATCAAGTTAAAACAATTTCGTTTTTAATTTTGTTCCAATCTGTCAAAACGTAAGGAAAAGTAAACAAAAGATTCGGTACTTTTTGGATAACGTAATGTAACGAAACGATAGTTTTGGACGGATCCCTGGTTCTATTTTTCTCGGCCTTTCCTTCTCTTTATTCCCACTCTCCCCAACTCCAAACTCACGGTTTGAGCTTTCAATTTCTTTCATTCTACCTTCCAACTCATCAATCTTTTTATTAGGATCTTCCTTCTTTTCTAGTCTTTACTCCAACATCTGCATTTCCTCCACCCTTTTCTCCTGCTTTTCTTCATACATCCCCATTACTTCTATCATCATTTCGCGCGTTTCTTTCAATCTTTCCTCTTCCATCGAATCTTTATCCTCAGCTCTATCTCTTTCTGTCCTCTTATTTTTCTCATCCATCTTTGGATTTTTCAAGCTTGCCCCTATATCTTCCTTGTCTTCACTGATTCCCCTCTCCCCTCTCTTCCTTTTGATGAATGCCTCAATCGATCCCACGCTCTTCGCCCTCAATCTATCATTTTCTATTGCTTTACTATACTTTCCCCTTGCCCTCCTTTCTTTGTTCTCCCCTTTCGGTGTACTGAAAACTTCCTGATCTGAATTCCTACTTTCCTTGCTTGTATTCGCTCCGCAAACCATGAATACAATTCAAACTATCCCACCTTTTCTCGTTCTCTGTCTCCATCTATCGTCGCGTCTACCTGCCTTGCCTTTCTCCTTCTCTACCCTGCCCTGCTACGACCAACCTGGTCCTCCCACCCTGTCACAAACCTCAAACCCACCTAACCTCAACTTCCACACAAATCTGTCTTGATTCAAAAAAATATCCTCACCCCCTTGTCAATCTTTTAATCTCTCAATCAATCCCTCACAAACTTACCCCTCTACACACATCTACCTCAAATTTCACCACAATTATCAGAAAAACTCAGCACCAAATTTCACCGCTGCCACACACTTTTACGCGAGAAACGGAAGTCCAATTTTTTATTGAATATTCATACTTTTTCAAACTTATGATAATAATAAAAAAAATCAATTTTTTTTCATTTCATATTACCATTGAAAATTATTTTACCTTTTTCGTTGAAAGTTTGTTAAAAATTCGTCTTTCTTGGTAGAAAATTAATCTTCTTTCTTGAAATTTAATCTTTTTTGGTTAAAAATGCAACTATTTGATTGAAAATCAATCTTTTTTATTTAATATATCAACTATTTTGTTGCAAATGCATCTATATGGCTGAATAAAACTATTTTTTATTTAAGATTGCCATCTTTTTTGTTTGAAATATCAAATATTACATGTTTCGTTGAGAATTCATCAGCTCTTTGGTTTGAAAATTAAACTATAGTTCCAACTTTTATACTGTGTCATACATTTTATACTTTTCTTTATACTTTCAACTTACTCTAATAAGTTAAAAGTTGAAAATGCATTTTTTCAAATGAAATTAATCTTTTGAGTTGAAAATTCATGTCGTAGGTCGAAATGCAACTATTAATTTGAAAATGTAAATATTGTGTTGAAATATTAACTTTTCAGGTTAAAACGTCAAATATCTTCTACAAATTTCGTCTTCTTTGGCTTTGGTTGAAAGTTCATCTTTGTAGCTTGAGAATTGAACTAGTTAGTTGAAAATGAAATTGGTTTTTGTAGAAGTTTAATCTTTTTTGCTTAAAAATTCGGCCATTTGCTTGAAAATGTATCTTTTGTAGGTTGAAAATTCAATTATTTAGTTGAAAATACAACTATTTTGTTGAAAATTCGCTTATTTTTCTGGATATTTCAACTATTTAGTTGTAAATATAATCATTAGGTTGAAACTTAATTTTTTTGTAGAAAATTTAAATATTTGCTTGAAATTATGTTTTATGTTGAAAATTTATTCTTCAAGGTTTATAAGTTAACTGCTTTTTAAAAGATTAGACTTTTTAGGTAGGAAATGAAATATATTTCGACTTGAAATCTTAGAAATTTAAAGCATTTCATATTAAGTTCAATATGGTACCTAGATTAATTTTATTTCAAAGAATTTATTCCCCTACTATATCTCTATTTTCTTGAAAAATCAGCCTATTTCACCCACTTTGGGAGCATTTTTGGCTGTAAAGCCTGCGGAAGTATCAAAACACATAAAACTAAAGTTTAGAAACATGCACTCACTTTCCGGAGGATATCTTCGGAATGAAATTTTTCCATTTCATAAACAAATGCATCGTTTGGTAATTTACAGACAGGAAGTAATAGCTTTTTTCTAATCGTCTTCAAGTTACACAAGTGGTGATGTTTATTGACGATGAATTGTCAATCGATATTATTTGCTTTTGTTATAAACAAACTTTATGAACAAATGCATCGTTCGACCATTTATAGATAGAAAGTGATCGTTTTTCTCTCTACCCATCTTCAAACCACATAAGTGCTGATATTTAGCGACAAAGAATTGTCAATCGATATTATTTGTTTTTTTTCTTTAACCAAATTTTATAAGCAAATGCATAGCTTGTTCATTTATAGACAGAGAGTAATGTTTTTCTTTCTAATCGTCTTCAAATTACAAATGTGGTGATGTTTAGTGATGAAGAATTGTTAATCAATATTATTTATGTACGTTTTAATCGAATTTTATAAACAAATGCACAGTTCGGGCATTTAGAGATGGAAAGTGATCGTTTTTCTTTCTAATCGTCTTCAAAGTGTCTTCAAAGTGGAGCAAGAATGAATTTGAAATGGATCCTGAAATTATTGAAATGATTGACAAGTACAACTTGGAAGCTAATTCTTCTAGGACATCAGAAGACATTTCCAGTGATATTATTTGGAGGCAATAATAACAAACGATCACTTTCTATCTATAAAGGGTCAAACTATGCATTTGTTTATTAAATTTTTTTGCAACACCCACCTCAAAAGTTGAAGTTTTCACACTTGTAAATGGTGCCTAAAGGACCTTATTTGAGCAAACTGTGCGCAAAACAATTTTCGCGCATGCGCAGTTTAAAGATGGCTTACTTTAGGCACTGCTGAAAAAGCTGCGCATGCGCACTTTAGAAATGAAGTTTTGTTTAAATGTTCACCTAAAATTATGAATATTTAAATGAAACTCTGGAGTTTTCAACCAAAAAGATTAATTTTTTAACCAGAAGATTAATTTTCAAATAAAAAGTATCATTTTGTACCAAGAAAAATACAATTTTTCAAGAAGATACATGAATTTTTAACTAAAATTTTGAATTCTTGATTGAAGAAGACTAATTTTCAACCAAATACTTGCATTTTGAACTAAAAAAAAAATAATTGCAACCAAAAATGAAATAGTAACATTCTTAGTAAAAAAAATTAATTTTAAACCAAACATAAAAGTTTTCAACTGAAACATTGAATATTCAACTGAAATGGTTGTATTTTCAAGCAAAAAAAATCATTTTTACTAAAAGAAATAAATTGTCAACCAAAACTTAAATAATTAAATTTTAAGTTAAAAAAATTAACGTTCAACCAAACAAACGAAGAGATGAATTTTCAAATGAAATTGTAAATATTTAACTGAAATAGTTGAATTTTAAACCCGGCAGATAAATTTTTTACTTAAATGATGAATCTGTAACTAGACTCATTGAATTTTGGAGCAAGAAGATGAATTTCTACAAAAAGACGAATTTCCAACTGAAAAAGATTATTTTTCTACCAAAAATCAAATTAATAAATTTTTAGCAAAAAAGGAAAGTTTGAAAAAAGAGATGAATTTTTAACTAAAATTATGGAACCTACATCTGGAATAATAGTTGAATTTTCATTTAGAAAAAAAATCATTTCCTACCAAAAAACATTCAAACAAAAAGAATAGTTGAATTTTATGTCAAAAAGATGAATTTTCAACCATAAAGTTTATTTTTTTTACAAACAAAAAGTCGAATTTTCCACAAAATACATAAATTTTCAAACAATTAGTTTAATTTTTAAATGCAAAATATCAATTTTCAACGAAATAGTTCAACTTTCACCAAAAAAAGATAAATTGATTTTCAACAAAGTAGTTGAATTTTCAAGCAGAGATGAATTTTAAATTGAAATTGTAAATCTGCCAAGTGATTTTGAGCTCTTTTCAATTGATTATTTCTAGAAGGGATGATTTGTAATGTGGTTTGCAACCACCTAGATAAAGGCTCTCCAGAAGGCAGCCGTTCGCTGCAAAGGCTGCCAGTGGCAGCCGCGAGACTTGGTCAAACAGGCCCTCATAAATTTTCGTTGAACTTGTCCTTCGACTCGTCCTTAATCCTTCACGGTAAATTACAGTTTGAATTAAAAAAATGGAATGTATGGTGAATCCAAGTAGAAAAAAATCAGACCGTTCGGTGTGGACAATGAGCCGCAACGAGCTGTGCCCGTGAAGACCGTAACCCTTTTCAGGATTCCTGGAAACCGAAGAAAAAAATGACAGAAAAAAATTCGTGGAAGCCATGCACTTGCCGTGGCAGCCGCCACCTGCTGAAAGCGGTGAGCCCTGCCCTAGAATCCTAGATGGCACTTCGTGTGCCTGGAGGCCATTAAGCAGGTGCCGCCAATGAGCGAGGCTATCTTACTGTAGATTGAATTCCATCGGCGTGAATATAGGCCAGGAAGGTTCCGAAAGACTAATGAATAAACATCATTGTTTGATATCGTCGACGCCTGCCTGTGAAGCGTTCCCTCGGTTTTCCTTCGTGACCAGTTCCTAGGTGAGAGTTATGTTAATAGTCACTGATGTGAGCCGAGAAGAGTCTCGCTTCGAATGGACCCAAATCGTACCTTCAAGTAAAAATAATGGACCTGCAAGAAAAGAAAAAAAATACTATGGCTCAGAATGCAATTTTCATGAAAAATGATCACAATCACAAAATGCAGACTTAATTTGCTAATATATGTGAAAGAAAAATAAGGTGACCTTTTCCTTCTTCCTTTTTTTTAATTTTTCTCTTCTTTCTTTATTTATATCACCGTTGGTCTTCAAATAAAAAATATTTGCAATATCAATTTAATTATTAAATAAAAAATAATAAAATAAAGAAACATATAAGTAAATAAAGACGAGAGAGAGGGAGAGGAAAGGAGGAAGGTTGTAAGGGAGACAAAAAAAAAGAAACCTCTTTGTCTCTACGTATGTTTCTTATTTTTAATCAAAGTTTTTCATGTATATCGACGCCTCCCTTAAATTTGAGTGGATTAGAATATCGCTGCCGACGTTGTTTCAGAAAGAGTTCATAACGTCGTCACACAAAATAAATATTTCATGTAAATAGTTTTATTTTATTTTTTTAGTGGGCCTTGAACATAATCATTATCGGAATAGTTTTTGGCATAATCGGCTCATTACTTTATTGCAATATATACAAGCTTAAATATGATATTTCCTCAAAGTTCTCTTCATCAAAAGAGCAAATTCTTTTTAAAGTAGAAAATTGTACGTATTGAGAGGGAACTCGTGACAAATAGAACATGAAGCTTAAAGAACACGACACACATCTTGCGTCGCACATGAGAATAAACAGCTTCAGCGCGCAGTTTGTTGCACTTTTGCCCTTTTATGTTATTCGCTTCTTCAAACCTACTTCAAATAATTCGCTTTTCACAAAGTTATTTTAGTTATATTTAGTTGTATTATTTCTTATTCCTTAAGGTGCTTCAAACGACTCGGAGTTTTGCCAAATCCATAAAACATCTAGAGGGATGAATTGCTTAATGTAATATTTGTTAATTTGTTAATGTTAATATTTTTTGTTTGTTTTTTTTGTAATTGAAAATATTGTTCTCTTGCGCCTGTAAAATGCAAGACTCTGGCTGTTATGTATTCCTGGTTGCAGTCACCCGGTCTAGTTTCAAAAAAAAAAAAAATCTCGGAGTATCTTGTTTTCGCGGCTTTGTTAGAGGAATATATAATATGATAATATAATAATAATAATAAATAATATAGTATAACAATTTTTCAATAATATTTAATATCCTCCTTAGTGCTGGTAAGGAAGTTTTCATTAGTGTGTGGTGGATAACACAGAGCTTAAAATAATAAATTAATTAATGAAATGGAAAAGTAGATATTTGTCAAATATTTCTAAGAACTAAGCCTCCTAAAGAATTTTCGTAAGTTTATTTTATGAACCCTGCAAAAAACCTCGTATTGAAAAGTATTAAAATGTTTTGACATTTTGAATGCGATTCAACTCTGTTTTCTGTTCCGAAAAAAAGATTTTAAAAGTATCGTAATAGTTCGCATTACACTTCATTACGCTGAATGCGAGATGACAGTCTCAATGATTCGCATTACAAAGTATTGGTTCGCATTAAACTTCAAGACACCGAATGCGAAATCTAAGTATTAAGAAATTATAAAAAAATCAAGCGGTTCCTGTTTATTGTAAAACTTTGTTAAAGTAATGTAAAATAAATATATTAATATTAATGAATAAATAAAGACTTTATAAAATATTGAATAAAATTTTAATCCGCGGTTACGCATTCAAAAGTATTCCAATAACTTTTGGAATTTGCAAAATTTAAACCAATGCGATATTTTGCATTAAGAAGTGTTCAATTCACACACAACATTCTTTTCATTCCATCGCATTTAAAATCATTAAAGCTAATGCGAACTTTCGCATTAAAAAGTTTTCACTCGATAAAAAATTTCGTCTCATTCTATCGCATTCAAAAGTATTCAAACATATGTGAACTTTCGCATTGAAAAGTTTTTACCTCGCTCAAAAAATGAGTCATTCTTTCGCTTTCAAAAGTATTCAAAGTAATGCGATGTCTCGATTTGAAAAGTTTTCATTTCGTTCTGAAATTTTCTCTCATTCGGTCGCATTAGAAAGCACTAAAACGAATGTGAAGTCTCGCATTAAAAAACATTGCGTGGAAAAATTTATATCTTTCGTATTCAAATGCATTTAGGAATTTATTGTTATATATAAGAAGTATCGCATTCAAACGTTTTCGGCTAACTTCCAAAGCGAAACTGACACATAACAGACTTCACGGAAACAAATCGTGAATGCGAAACAATACTTTTGAATTTAACGTTTCTTGCAAGGAAGATATTCTTTTATATGGCTGTTGGGCAGTAGCTCTAAACTCAAAATCCAATTGCATCATTTAACTCCATAAATATCAGCAATTCATATTTTTTTAAATACCAAATGGCACTCGCAAAAATCATAATTATAAACAGTTTCCCCCTCCATTCACACATTTATTCGAAAAAGGAGCACCGCTTAGTATCTAAAAAAGTATTTTATTCTAGTATTTATATCATGAAATGAGGTGATTTAATTTTAGGTTAGAGCTTGAGTCCAACAGCTTTTTACTGTCTTACTAGATGGACCCTTGAATTGAGAATTGAAAGATGATGAAATTTTATAGCTCGAAGATCGTACTTACATGAGTTACATTTTGATCACTTTCATACGGAAATTCATTTTCTCTCAAAATGTTAATCAGCCAGAAATTTGAGTTGTAAGCAGCTAAGCTTTGCCGATTCGGCATCGCACATGCGTTCCATTTATGGAGTTTTTGTTTTGAAATTCGGAGAGTGGGGGCAGTAATGCCTGGAAAAAACTATTCAATATTATAATTTTTGCGTTGAATGAATTTTCAGAATGGTAATCTCAAATAACGTGAACATTAGAAAATTTTATATCACGTGATAATTATTCAAGTAAACAGTTTTTCCCTCCCCATACAAACTTCTAGTAAAAAAAAAGAGTACCACTTTTTATACCATTAAGCCATTTCCCTTTCGGGGTAGGCGTGACACTACCCGATTTGGGTAGTGTTTCTAGGTGGATTATTTACTACTAGTGTGGGCTCACCAACAAAAAAAATTCAAAAAATATTTATCGCTCGTATTTATGGAGCAAAATGCGACAATTGAATTTTCTGGTGAGAGCTTCTGCCCAACAGCCTTAAAAAGGGAAATTTTGTGAAAATAAATATACCCAAATTCTTAAGTAAGCTATTAGAGATATTTGACAAATATTTACTTTTTCAATGTGTCATTAGATATTTATTAATTTATTATTTTAAACCCTGCGTTAGCTTTCACTCACTAATGTAAACTTCCTTACCAGACTAAGGATATTATTACATAATATGTTTCATAGTCAATAAACATTTTTGCAATATTCAAAGTTCATGGTGGGTGATTGAAATAATCGAAACCCAAACTTGATAAAAGAACAACAGCGTTCATTCGCTCATAAATAGAGAAGTATAATCAGTGGTGTAGTAGTGAAAAAAGTGGCTTAGCGATACATTCCTAGAAACTTTCGAACATAATATGTATATATTTCTTTAGATCTACGGAGTGGTTGTTGGAAGGGCGCACAGTACCAGTGGCGGACTGGCCATAGGTTGGGATGCGGGAAACCCCGCCGGCGCCCACCTCATCAGGCGCCCCCCTGAGGAAATATATTGTACTACATAAGCTAGTTAATCATAAACACATAACATCGTACATGGATTTCAAATTATACTTCCAAATCAAATAAAAGTTTTGTCAGGATTAATTTGTTTGTCCTTCCAGGATTCGTAACTATGCAAACAAAATTGTATTCTCTTGCATCTAACAGAATTTTACTCATTATATAAAGCGTCAGCCATGTATGAATTATCTGCGTTTATCAAGCTATAAATAATTCAAAGTTATTTCATAAAACTTTAAACTTTGCAACATATTATTGTGTAAGCGAAAGGATTTAATATCCTTTTCCTATAAATTAATAGGTCACTCAGAGTTCGGATTTATTCGGATTAATTTGGATTCAAAATTTGGTTCGGATTGAACCGGATTGAGTCGGATTAATTTTTTAATATATTAATAATTTTTTTAAAGAGATTATTAACGAGATAAACAGTTTCTCGCACCATAATAGTAATTATTGCGAGTATTTGAACATATATTACTGCTGTGTCGTGGAAAATAATATACTACTGCTGTGTCGTGGAAAATATGTTTGCTAATAATGCCACTGCACAGTGCTCCTGCCGAAGACGGGCAACTTAGCTGACCCTTAGAATTACAGGCCAATTACTTGTCTGAACACACTGTATAAGATCTTCACAGTTATCCTAAATAATAGGATTGTTCGGACAATTGGACCTGTGTGGCATGAGATGTATGAACAATGCGGCTCGAAGAAAGGCATACACTGAGAAACCCTTGTTTGTATTTCTTGTTAAAAATCACACTAGATTTCACTATCTGAACTTTGCAATGAGAGGCAAAAAGCAAATTTTAATAATATTTACTAACCTCAATAGCAACTCGTAGCTACTTAAAGAATTATAAAATATATTGGAATAAAAGTTAAAACAATTGCATTTATTGTAAAAGACATTTGAAGTATTTATTAACCTCTGTAGTAAAACTGCAAGTCTGCACTATTTACTAATTTTGGTAGGAGAAAATAGTAAATTTGTTGGATTAATATCTGTAGAAGATAACAGTATTTACAAAGTGCTGTAGTAAAATGATGCGCAGGGACCGTGCGCACCGAATTACTAACTGGTTAGCAAAATCTGCTACAGTGGGAATAGTAAAAAAAATAAATACGTGTTGCTAACTTTCACACAAGCCTACCTACACACATGTTCTACATTTAACGCATAATTCACATTTATTTAAATTAAGAATTGACAACATTAGAAATTACATATATGTATATATTCTTAAAAGATAGTATTTTATATTATAAAGCTGAAACAGAAAAATCGGGTTAGGAGAAAACGAAGGCTGGCGGGAATCGAACACGCGTCTCCGGGACAGCAGTCGGGCGATGATCCATCTACCTATAAGACATTGTGGGACTCAGAATGAAAACTTCCATATGACCTAAATGATAGAAAGTTTATTGGTTCTAATTCATTTAATCCTTAATTGATTAATATTCATGATATTTTTATAATTTTAAACAACAAAATTTTTAATGTAATTAAAATAAGTAAATTTTTTTTTAAATTATGTTTTTTTGCGGATTTCGCATTGAAACATAAATTAGATGTCATTTTCGCAACCTAAAAATATGATCGGCGATCGACAAACGTCAGATGCACTCGGCCGCGCTCGGTCCAAGGCTCGATACTTTCTGCTAAATCAGTTAGTAATATTTAGGACCAAATTTAATAATTGGTATTAACCTTTGTTACAAAAAGTAGGAAATGTCCATAATTCACATCGTGTTCCTACAGACAATAGTAATTTCTTCTACATATTTAGTATATTATGTTATTTAAAATACTTATTACTTTTATTTTTTTTGTACAATTTAGTAATTTCTCTACTAATTTTTCCTACATCGGATTTTACTACAGAGAATAGTAAGGATTGCTATTACCAAATAGGAAATCTTCTTATAAAAATAGTATAACTTATTATTTATGTATTAAAATGTCAAAATTTAAGCATTTTGCCCCCAT
Organism: Andricus quercusramuli; assembly: GCA_932178445.1. Classification (NCBI taxonomy): domain Eukaryota; kingdom Metazoa; phylum Arthropoda; class Insecta; order Hymenoptera; family Cynipidae; genus Andricus; species Andricus quercusramuli. The sequence continues at coordinate 22,641 of CAKNXH010050145.1, forward strand.
TTGCTATCCGTTTTAGTAATTTTTCTAACCTAAAGTTTCTCAGTGTAGCAGGATGTCAGGAGAACCTGCTCATCGATAGATGTTTCTGTAAAGACGCAGCATCCTAATTCCTATCAACGATCTCTATCGATGTCCTGGATTGATTACCGAAAAGCTTTTGATTCAACCTCCTATAGACTTATCATCTGTCTGTTGGAAATTATATATATATATATATATATATATTGGAATGGACTTTGGTTTGGACAAGTGTGCCAAAATTCATCTGAAGGAAGGAAAGATTTCTGGCGTTCCCAAGGACCCTGAGCTTGTGGATATGAATGTTATTAGACATCTTAACACTGAAGAGACCTATTCATACCTGGGCGTGCCTCAAAGCCGCATTCAGGATGTAACATCAGTAAAGGAGTCTCCCCGAAGCAAATACAAGCATCTTCTCCGACAGATTTGGTCTTCAAATCTTTCGGCGTTGAACAAGGTACCTGCGACTAACATGCTTGCCGTCCCGATTCTACTCTACTTGTTTGGAGTGGTTCAATGGGCGAAGAACGAGCTTAAGGCCCTTGATGTCTCCACACGTAAAATCATGCATATGCATAAAAGCTTGCATATCAATTCGTCAGTTCCGCGATTATACATTTCACGCCGTCAAGGCGGACGCAGCCTTCTGAATCTCCAGTGTCTTCATAACCGGATTGTTCTAAGTACAGCTTACATCGTTGCTAATGGCAGAGATCCTCTCCTAAAAATGGTCAGGAATCACGAGATGATTGGCGAAGGAGCGTTTCTTCACAAAGCCGCGGAGCAAGCGGCCGAGACCCTTGGCCTGAATTTTAACATCAGAAGTGAGGAAAGTGCATTACTCCATCTAGATGCTTCACGTCTAAAAGCCGAAGTAAAGAAAGCAGAGATTGGAAAATTTCGTCAAGAGCTACTTGACAAGCATATGCACGGAAAACATATACTATCTGGGTGTCCGACCCATGCAGGAACGACGTACATCTATAGACATAATGCGGCCCTAAGAGTAATTTATTACCATCTTTGTCGCTCTTACGGTGTTGGTCGCGACCCTGCCCTGCCGAACGCTCGAAGGGATATAGAGTCAATTGTCCGAAACGAGAAGTGCCAAATTTTCTGGAACTACGATTTTCGGGCAGCAGTCTCCGTTGCTCACTCGAGACCTCAATTCGTTCTCCAAGACTTCGAGAAACGAACTATATTCGGGATCGAATTCTCGGCTCCGTCCGAATACAACATCACTGCAAAGGAGAAAGAAAAGGAGAGGTATCAAGACCTTATGAGAGAGCTGCAACGACTGTACCCAAAGTATTCGGTGCGAGTAATTGTCCTTGTGATTGGTGCCCTCGGAGGTGCGAAACTATCACTGGTTCGTAACCATAAAGCCATTCCCGCGTGCCAAAAATATGCCAAGGCACTAGCGAGATGGATGCAGAAAGCTGTCATCCTTGGGTCGCTTCGTGTCCTCAGGGTTCACGAGAGTTTGGCCGGATCATCGTATTGAATTCATCGCAGACTGTAACCGCCTATCTCACGGTCGTGAGACGTGGTTACGACTGAAATTTTCCCGCGATTTCGCTGGAAGGGGGTGCAATTTTTCAGATTAGCACCCGCTCCCGGCGAAATCCTGCGGTTGTCCTTATGACAAACTTTTAAC
>CAKNXH010050146.1:2064-23303 GCA_932178445.1 Andricus quercusramuli
GAAGAATATCTAATGAATTTTACAGGTGGATGAAGCAGCCGATGTGATATTAAAACTTCACCTAATAGCACAACAGCTATCTGAAAAGTTTGACCACGCAAAGAAGAAAATCAGCACAAAATATCACGAAATCGAGCGAAATTTGATAGAAGAATTTGTCCGAGCTGAAAATAGTGACGATACGATTTTAATGGAAAAGCTCGCATCCATACTTTATCAATTCGAAGGATATTCTCAATGCGTTGATGCAGTTATAGAGCAGAGCCAGATGATTTGTTTCGGTGGAAAAGACGTTTTTCAGGAAGTCATACCAATGTGCACAAAAAATTACAAACTAATGTGACAAGATTTCTCTATTTCTGAACAAGTGATGGCGAAATTCGTACTCAATATTTATCACTTGAGGCTGCAGCAATACATCGTGCCTAAATTAACGAATCGTTCCGATTCGGAAATGTATCTCGCGAACCTGTACAAGCTGTGTTTAAAAACTGTGAAGCTTTCGCCTGATTGAAAAAAGTTCAATATGCGCACTGACGAACAATATTTAATTAAACACATCAGGAAAATTTTTCACAAGCATGTGGATGCGTACATTACGTAAGTCTTCTTTTATATGACTTTTTGTTTTAATTATTTGTTTCATTGCAGGCAGCACACTCTTTCCACTATTACTCTCTTCACTTTTTAAAAAAAATCATCCTTTTCTTCTATGTTGAAGAAACTTTCCCTTTTTCTCGTTTTCTTGTCTTAATTAATAGATCTCAATAAGAAATTCCAACTAATTTTCGTTCAAAAATAATAATTTTTAATTAAAAAGTGTACTATTATATTTTTGAATCGGAATTTTCATCTTGTTTCGTTAAAAATTCTATTATTTGGTTAAAAAAATTTTGAACTTGAACAATTTTGTTAAAAAGCCATGTTTTTCGTTTGAAAATTCAATTGTTATGGATAGAAAATTAGTCATTTTAGATTGAAAATTCATCTTTTGGTAAAAAAGTAATCTTTCTGTGGTTAAAAGTTAATCCTTATTATTTGAAAAGTCTACTATTATATTCTTGGTTCAGAATTTCCATCTGTTTTGGTTGAAAATTACATTATTTTGTTGAAAATTCAACTGTTTTGTTAAAAAATCATATTTTTAGTCGAAAACTCAACTGCTTCGTTAAAAATTTATCCTTTTGGATTCACAATTCATCTTTTGGTAGGAAAGTCATCTTTTTTGTTTCAAAGTTATGTGGTTTTAGTTAAAAAAATCTACTGTTCTATTTTCGGTTCAGAATTTTCATCTGTTTTGGTTGAAAATTAAATTATTTTGTTGGAAATTTAACTACTTGGATGAAAGTTGAATTACTTTGTACAAAAATTATATTTTTCGGTTGGAAATTTTACTATTTTTTATCTTTTGGTTGAAAATGTATTGCTTTTGGTAAAAATGAAATTGCTTGTTTGAAAATTAATCTGTTTTGTTTGAGAATTCAACTATTTGTTTAAGAATTCTTATTTGTGGTAGAATTAAACAGTTTTTGATTTAAATTTAAAGTATTTTTGGTTGAAGTAACCACTATTACATTTTTGTAGAGAATTCATCGTTATTGGTTTATTGGTTAATTCATATTTTAGGATTGAAAAGAAATCTGTCTTGATTGAGGATACATCTATTTGCTTGGAAATAATTTTTTGTTGAAAATTCATAATTTCTTGTTCAAAATTCAACTCTTTTGTAGAAAATTAATCTTTTTGTGTAGAAATTCCAACAGGGTGGCAGGAAATGAAACTATTTGGTTGAAAATTCAACTTCTTGGTCAAAAGTAACCTTTTTTCAATATTCAGATTCAATATTCAGTTAAAAATTCAACCTTATTTGTTGAAAATTCGTGTTTTTGCTTGAAAAGTCAACTATTTGGTTAAAAATTTATCTTTCTCGGTAACTTTTTTTCTTGTAGAAAATTCATCTTTGCTTAAAAGTCAAATATTTTCCTAAAACTTCGGCTTTCAAGCTTGAAAAGTCGCCTATTGTTGAAAACTCATCTTTTTGGGTTCAACATTATCCCTTTTAGTAGAAAATTCATCTTTTTTGGTTGAAAATTACACTATTTTCTTGAAAATGCAATATATTTCGACTTGCAATCGTAGGAATATGATTCTTACAATACTTTTATTTAACAGAATTTATTTCCCTTTTTTCGGAAAAAATAACCCTATTTCCTTTTTTTTTCGATCATTTCGAGCTGTGAAATCTGTAATTGATTGTTGACCGTAATTTGCAGAGTGAAAACGAAATCTCTGAAAGATAAATCAACAGTCCGTCTACTCGAGTACTACGAGTCAAAGAATCATCAAAAGAAAGTCTTGCAAACTGGCGGATTTCAGGAATGAAGGAGAGATCTGCAGGCGGTTATCGGGACCAGGACGAATATAAATATCGCGCAAGTTGCTACAGAGGAGCAAATTGGCCTTTCAAAGAAGTGGCCTTTTTTCGCAACCTTCGGATTTGCGAGGGAATGGGACACAAATTCTGGACATTTTATTGAAGTAACTCATAGATGAGCACGTTGATTATGCCCTCGAATTAGGCTTTCAAACTTTTCCTATTCTTGAAAGTCGAACGCAACCGGAACTTCATTTTCTTAATATTGTCCGAAGATGCAGTGCCATTATTCGACCCCTGGAGGAACAGTTCTGCGATAGTTTAGTGCCACTTGTGTAAGTTGTCAAATTAAAGGTAGCAAATATTCCGGGTGTCTAGGCAATTTCTAGGCTAAATCAGACATTTTGAAATTCCCGGGTTTTCCCGACACATTTTTTCCCCTCGACTAATGCAAAGACGTCTCTTTGTAATTTGTCGCAAATTAACGTATAAGAAATGGGAATATTAACAATATACGTACATATTTCAAACTAAAAGGTAATAAATCCAAAAAATGAATAAATAAACCAATAATGAAATAAAATTTGAGGAAATTAAAAGGAATATCAGAGAAATAAGAAGAATTCGATGAAATTAATAAAAATTGAAGGTACATTTTGAAACAATGCAAGTGAATTGGAAAAAAATACATATATATAAATCCAAAATATTCCATTGATTTCAGTAAAATTTGAGTGAATGTGGAAGAATTTAAGTGAATTCAAACAAATTTGGAAAAGTGCATAAGAATTTAAGGCGAGTTTCGAAGACGTCAGGGTGACTTAAAAAAAAACACACATTTTTTCAATTAATTCAATTGAGTAGATTCGCGTCATTTTTGAAGAATACAAAACAATTAAAAATAATTCAGGATAAGTCAATAAGAATTCAGGGTGAATTCCAAATCAATTTTTAAATTGAAAATTAACTTCTGAGCAAAAAATGCATATTATCGAATGGAAAAATTAATGGTTTTCGAGAAAAGTCGTTATGATCAAGCTTTGCTTGATGATGTATAACGAAGTAGGAGAGGGATGGCATAGTATTCCAAATAACGAGCCATAGTTTTAGAATAACCCCCTTTTCACGCTTCCCTTTCAAAACTTTATTTTTTTTACAGGAAATTGTGAACTCCACGTTCAAGAAACCTAAACGTAGAAAACTAACAGCCCCAAGAAACCTTTCGAAGCTGCCACAGTTTCCGTAAGCTATGGAAAGAGTGTATTCGCTGGGAAAATACAAGAGTGATTCTGAGCGACTCTTGGGAGCGATCAGGAATTCATCGAAGCGGATTGGAAATGCACAATGACCCACGGAGAGTATTGAGAGTACTCGTAGCGCTTCAAATTATGATGTCCGGTTGGGAACCGTACTTAAGTTACGTAACAGCTGAGGAGGAAGGGAGGAGTCGAGTGATTTTGTCACATTAGGGTGTAATTCATGCGAGTACGTAATTTTGGGAAATTTCTAAATGAAACAAGTAACTCGCAGTAATAGTATAAAAACTTAATATGAATTTAACTTTACGCTCCAAAGAAACCTGGTGAGTGGAAAAAGTTAGCCAACAGCAATTTAGAAAAAAGGCAGGGAAGTTTATTCGTCAAGGAAAAGTCAGCGATTTAGAAAAAAAAATCTTACGAAAGTCAGAGAATTTCCATAACTTTAAACGACTTTCAAACAGAATAAATTTGAAATTTGTCCATTTTAATTGGAAATTGTTTTATTCCGTTTATAAAAGATAGTAGGTTAAAATTTGTTACTAGTTTCAGATTCTGCTTTTTACTTATTAATAGTCAGGGCAAACGGAAAATTGATCAGGGAAAAATTAGGGAATTTTTTTAATGAAGTTTTGCGGTGACGCTGTTATACTATTCTTCTTAGTAATTTATTTGCCTTGAATTTATATTTGTATTTCCTTTTTTGAGTTGCTTCCTCCTGATCATTATCTTTTTAGTTATAAATTTAACTGTTTTAGTTGTTGGAAGTTTGTCTTCTCAATTTGAAAATTAATCTTTTTTTTTTTAAGTAAAACTCGCATCTTTCTTGGTTGAGACTACAACTGTTTAATTGAAAATTCAACAATTTTATTTAAAGTGCTCCTTTTTGGTCGAAAATTCAACTGTTTTTTTAAAAATGTAACTAATTTAGAAAAAAAAAATTTACTTGTTTAAAGTTCATATTTTGGTGTTGATGTTGAATGAAAATTCAATTATTTTTTTCAAAATTTGTCTTTGATTTATAAAGTAATATATTTTACTAGAGATTGCATCTTTCTTGAAACAGAATGTAATTATTTGGTTAAAAATTGAACAAATTTGTTAGTAATCCTTTTTGGTTGAAAATTGTACTGTGTTGAAAATGCGTATTTTTGGTTTGAAACTTCAAGTATCTTCGTAAAAAAATTATTTCTCGTTTAAAATTCATATTTTGGCGTTGCAAAGTCTACTGAAATCCTTTTTGAATGAAATTAAAATATTTGTTTTGGAAATTTGTCTTGTTGATTTAAAAATTCATGTGCGTTAGTACAAATTTCGTCTTTCTTAGATAAAAGTGCAACTGTTTGGTTCAAAATTACTCTTATTTGCTTGACAGTTTGACTATTTTGATGGAAAAATTTTTTTGAACGACTTTGTTAAGGAATCGTTTTTGTTGAAGATATATTTTGGTTAAGAGTTTGACTTTTTCTTGAAAAATTATTTTTTTTCAGTGGTAAATTCAACTGCGTGGGTATAATTATTTTGTAGCTAAAAATTCATATTTTCTGGTTGGAAATTCAACTTTTATACAGAAAATTCGTCTTTTGGCTTGACGGTTCAACAATGTAGGTTAACTTTCTCTTCTTTCTTTACTAAAAGCTCTTTATTTCTTGAAAATTCGTCTTTTTGGTTTTAAAATTCTTTTTTAAAAATGAAATCTCATATTTTTTGGTTGAAATATGAACTATTACCCTTTCACATGTAGACTTAACTTTTTTAACTTGAAAGTTTCATTCTTTTGTTGAAAACTCAAGTATTTTGTTCAAATGTCATGTTTTACAGTAGAAAAGTAATTTTTTGATTTAAAATAAGTGAATGTGAAAGTTTTAAATTTTTATTTGAAGTATTGTCTTCTTCCATTTATATAGAAGGTCCTATGTTAAAAATATTACAAGATCAAAATGCTGGTATTTGAATATTAATGGTCAGGGAAAATAAAAAAATTAGCGAAGGAAAAATCATAGAATTTTGTTTATAAAGTGTTCGCTCTGCAAAGCGTGCATTGTTTCAAATACAAATTTTTTTATTAGTTTCAAGTTCCATATCTTATTATTTCTGGAAACCCTAAATTACGTACAGTAATGGTGAGGGGAGGGTGTACAAATCTTTTGTTGCAACGTTAAAGGGAGAATAAGGGACTTTGAAGGGGGCATATCATCCGTTACGTATTTTAAGTACGGTCCCCAGGAAACAAAAATCCATTCACTTACTTTGAATGGGTTTGGAAGCCGTCGAAAATCGTATCTGTCACTGGAATTCCAGATTGCCACCGATTTGTTTCTAACATAATTTTACTCATTATTTTTTGTCAGACTTATAAGCCAAAAACGCCTTTACATCTTCTAGAACTAAAATAGCGAAAGGAATCTAGTAGCCTTTCATATGATTTGTCTTAATCTCTCGATAATTTATAAAATTTAAAAATCATGTGATGTATGGCAGCCAAACCTGAGAAAAGTCGGTCTCATTCAAAAAGAGGTAAACCGATCCAATATGACACTGCTTACAATGGACATTGTACTACATTGCACATTCGAAACTACTCGGCCAACTGACCGTTTCATATGGTCGCAAACCAATTCAGTTTTAAAAATGTGAATCTGCAAATGACAGGTACTCAATTTTAACGGGTTCTTCTTTCCTGGGTCGCTTACAGTATACTCAGTATATTTTGTTAAAAAATTAAGAATTTTGTTACAAAATCTTCATTTTTGGTTGAAAATCCGACTGTTTGTTCAAACTTGCTCAGTGCGGGTTTTTTTTGTTATCTCACGCTTCGCTCTCGATTTTGTCGAAAATGCTAATTTTACATTATGTGCAACTCTATTATATCAAATATATATTATATTTATTTCTGTACCTCAGTCTGTGGCTGCTTATTCCGAAACTGCAAAATAAAGTACAAACTTTATCTTTGCTGATTACTTTACTATTTGTACTTTATTTCGTATTCATTTTTATTCTTAGCTACTGTAAAAAGTGTATGTATCAACATGTCGACGCCTCAAAGTTATAGTAATATAGTTATAGTGGAAAATTTGTTTTGCACGTGGCGTAATATAAGACTCAAAAAATTCATTCTTTCTCAGAATTATTGTACGCCATGTCCACGAAGTGTTTATAAATGGACGTTTTATAATGAAATTCTTAAGTACTAGCATGATAGTATACGACTTACGTTATTCTGTTGTATTACACACCTGTAATTAAATAAGTTATTCGCAAATTATTTAGTTTTGAGTAATATTCCAATGGTTACTTTTAAGGTTAAATATATATTTTCGAAAATTGTTATTTCTCAAATTGAACTTAGGTTATCCATATGAAATATGCAACACGAATTTGGCATTTTGTCACTTATAACAACGCTAAAAAGGACATGACGTGATATAACCCTAAGTTTTAATGAACGTCACTATTTTTATCAGTAATTGTAACAGCTGAGGAAATAAAGAATAGTGCACATCTTATCGAAAAAAAGACAATTTTGTTAGTAAGCATTTTATTGCCTCTTGCTGTGTCGTGTTTCCTAGCATAAAATGGTTTCAAAAACATGTGTACATATAATGTTGGCAAACATTTTGCTGAATAAACTTTTCTTAAATAAACTTTTCTTTATTAATTTCTCTTCGACCCTTGTGTCGTCCTTCCAAAAACGTAATTTGTTTTTATTTTTCATGTTATTTCTTACGATTGAAACAAAAACTTCACCCTAGAAAAAAATAATTCATAACTAATTTGTAGCTCTTTTTAGGCTGAACAAATTTTGTTTTACATTTTTTTTGTAGCTTGTGCCGTTCTTCGAATAATTCAAATTTTTATCTTTTACAATTGAAACAGAAACTACACATCCTATAAAAAAAATGATTTTTACAAAACTTATACATCTTTTTTTGTTGGAAAACTTGTTTCCATTCTTCTGGATCTTCGGTCGTTTTTCCGAAAATTCAAGTTTCTTATTTTTTACGATTAAAACGAAAACTACACATATCAAAGAATCGATAATAACAAATTTATAGATTTTTTTTCCTTAACAATTTTTGTTAATTTTTTATTATTTTTTTTGTGGTTAAAACCAGAACCATTGGTCAGAAAATTGGAATTTTCGATTTTTCAAAAAAATTCAAACAGTTCCTATAATAATCTTCTAGGGCTTCCAAAAAGGTCAAAAAGCTTCTCTTGACTTTTTTATATCGTACGTTGTTTGGCTTTTATTATCTCGTATGTTACCGCAGTCGATAAAGTTTCATGCTGTCAAATGTAAAAAATTAAAATTCAATAACTGGGACGAAATTTTTACAATCTACCTGTTAAATTCAAACATCGCCATCTTGTTTTACATTAATTTAATTATTGACTATATTTATTTACATCTATTTGACACATTTGCATTTTCCAATTCTTAATTCCATTTTTGAACTTCGCGCGTAAAATGCTATTAGCGATGTACTTGAAGCCGCCTTTTGCTGACGTCACTGACAGCAATTTTGTTTTTTTATTTTTTAACGCTGAAAAATAAACTTGTTGCAATTACGACATGTCCATTTAACGTAGAATTTAACGTATTATCATAATTGCAAAAGTTTACATATTTATTTTGTTTCTTTTATTAGTTGTAATGCCATGTTACTTTAGCATTACTTTACCATTACTCTACCGTTACGCTGCAGCGTAACATTTGCGTTCGGCCGGTCCGCCAGGGTTGTAATAGAAACTGAACACATAATAAACCATAGAACGTTGTAACAATCTATTAACTATGAAATATAGCATATATTAATATGAAAATAGAAATTAAATAATTTTTAATATGAAATGAAGTAATTGCTAACAGCATTTTGAATACAAAGTAAAACTTTTAAAACCCCCATCTTTTTATCACAAACCTTAATGTCTAATGTTCTCGGCGATCAACGTCGTTATCTGTGCTTGGAGATTCAACCTTTCATTCAGATCAGGAATCTCTTCTAATGTTTTTCCCAGCCATAGTCCCCATTGCTGCATTGCACTTAATGTTGGTACGGGAGCAGATTGTCGATTTTCAATGCTTTTCAATACCACCTTTTCAAGTGGGTCAAGCGACTTTCTTTTTTCTGAAAAAAATAATGATCAGAGAATCTTATGAGGAAAAATTCGTGAATCTTCATCGTTAAATACAATATTTTACTGGTCTGTCTAAATACATTGAAGCTCCTGCATTTCCGGTCGCTTTTCACGTGTATTTATCATTAATTTTTGCTGCCACGCAATTCTTAATTTATTATACCAACGGCGATACCACGCTGAAAACACCAGTTCTCGTTAGATCACTGAAGTTAGGCAGTGTTGGGCGCGGTTAGTGCTTGGATGGATGACCGTTCGGGAATACTACTGCGTGCTGTTAGCCCTTCGTGGGTGTGGTGAGCCCACACTTGTAGTTATTAACTACAAGAAACTATCCACGTAGAAACAATACCCGAATCGGGCAGTGTCACGCCTACCCCGAAAGGGAAATGGCGTAATGGTATACATACATACGTTCTTCAATTTACATGAAAACTTTTTAGTCACAAAATTGCATTAGAAAAAAAATCCCAAGACCCACGAACCGAAATTGGCAATACAGCGAATTTTTAAAATTTTGATTTTAGTATTTTGTGAACTTATATTCATAAATTTTAGTTAAACATTTTTGTGAGCATGTATGGGTTTTTTAAACAGAGAAATACACTAGGAAAAAATCCACAAGACCCAGGAATCGTTATTGGCACTACAGCGGATTTAAACATTTCTGATTTTGGTATTTTATGAACTTATCTTTATAGCTTGTAGCTGAAATATTTTTGTGAGCATGTGTTGGTTTTTTAAACATAGAAATACATTAGACAAAAAGTCGACAAGACCTAGGAATCGAAATTGGAATTACAGCAAATTTCAATTAAGATTTGTGGATCTTGCCGAATTTTTTTGTGGTATATTTCTAGGCTTAAAAATTTCACACAAGCTAGAAAAATATTATACTTATAAATAAATAAAATAATTCTGTTAACTTGAAAATTCCGAAATAAGAAAATTTGCGGTCATTGAACTTCGATTCCTGGGTCTTCTAGATTTTTTTAGTGTATTTCTATGTTTAAAAAACCTATATATGCTCAGAAAAATGTTTACACAAGTTATAAAGATAAGTTCATAAAATACAAAAATGTAAATTTTTAAAATTCGCCCTATTGTCAATTTCGATTCCTGGGTCTTGTGGATTCTTTTTCCATTGTGTTTCTATGTTTAAAAAAACCACATATGCTCAAAAAAATGTTTAACTATAAGTTATGAAGATGAGTAAATCAAATACCAAAATCAAATTTTTTTAAATTCGCTCCATTAATTTTTATTCCTGGGTATTGGAGATTTTTTTTTCTAGTGTATTTCTATGTATAGAAACCCCACACATGCTCACCAAAATGTTTAAACTACAAGTTATAAAGATAAGTTCATCAAATACCAAAATCAAAATTTTTTTAATTCACTCTATTGCTAATTTCGATTACTGGGTCTTGGGGATTTTTTTCTAGTGTATTTCTATGTTTAAAAAAACCCACACATGCTCACAAAAATATTTAAACTACATGTTATGAAGATAAGTTCATAAAATACCAAAAGAAACATTTTTCAATTCGCTGTATTGCCAATTTCGATTCCTGGGTCTTGGGTTTTTTTTTTCTAATGCATTTTTGTCACTTAAAAGTTTTCATATGCCTCAAATAATTCTCCTCCTATTTGCAAACGTGTTAAACAAATTTCCGAAAACAATGGTAAATTAAATAGGAATTAACTCTTAGAAAATGATAGATTAAAATCCGAAAAAAATTGAGAAGACTTTTTTGACCTCCAGGTATGTAGAAAAAAATTGAAACTCAATAAAATTTAAAAACTCTACAAGCAAGAAATTTTTGAAACCTTTTTTTCGAGCGCGGGTAACCAAGCTGCATGTCGATCGATTCCAAATTCATTATACTTTTTTAGTACCCCAATACGCTACTTTTCCGCGCTGTGCCGATTTCAAATTTTAAAAGTATTTATTTTCGACCCACCCTAGTGTAAATGGATCTTCATCTCAGTACTGATAACATTTTTTATGGGCCTCTATAATTAGATTAAGGAAAAAATAAAATAAAAAATGTTAAATCAATACTCATTGTATATAAATTGTAAACAATTATTCACAGTTACAATTATTTTCAGATCGGTAGCTTGAATATATACTCACGATTAATGAAAGTAATTATTTTTAGGAAATTTATTTGAGATGAGCATTGCATTTTTTCAATCACAGTTTAATTACGTATAAATACAAAATTGAAACTTTAATATAGCTCATAGTTATTTTAATATTTCTTAAGAAACATGAGAATTAATTTTATACTGTATAAATTTTAATAGGAAATTACAATTATGTATGTAAAACATTAGATTGCTGAAATAATGACGATTGTAAGCGCGCATACAGACCTAATTTTTGATCAATCAAGTAATAAATACAATAAGATCAACAAGAATTTTAAACTATTCATAAATTTTATTACATACTTGCCCCGACTGATACTGGAGGCATTGTATCGACATCAAAGCCCATTTCCTTTATTTCATTACTATGTGTACTGTCTTCCTTTTGAACACGGTTTGTGATATTGGACAATGAAGGCACATTTGAAATTATCCTGAAATTATAAAGAATACGTATGAAATTTTAATTATACAACAAAACTTTCTCAGTTTTTCCATGAACCTTGTAGCAAAAAATAAATAAATCCATATGTAGTTAAACTCTATATATTTTATAACTCCTTCAAGATTAATTATGTGCATCTGTCGACACTTACGAACCTGGCTTCAATGTATCATTCAAGAAAGCAAAATAGGGCTCCAAAATCCACGACTTTTTTCCAAAAGCAGCTGAACCACTCGGTGGGATTTGTCTCTTTCTGTTATAAGACTTCTTCAATGACGAAAATTTGCTTCGAACCATTGCCTCATTCCAACCTGTTAAACACCATTATATATGTATGTACATTAAACATTATTTACAAATAAACTACATGTCACTGATAAGTAAAGTATATAAAACAGCTAAACATATTTCTTTAAATATTAACACTGAACCTGGAAAATGTGAAGCCACTTTATTCCATGCTGCAGCTACTAAATAGGCACTTCTTTCTGCCACAGGAAGTTTGAAATTCCACAAGCAAGGTTGATCTTTAATCAGTTCTAATAGCCTTATAGAATTTTTTTCTGAGTTATACGCTACTCCATTTTCATCAACATCAACATCATGGTCCTTCGAACCCCCATCAAACATAAGCATTTCAGATGCTTCCCTTCCTTCGTTCATTGCTTTACTCACACAACTTGACTTCTTGGATGCAATCTGCTGCTTTTCTTTGCTAGTCACGGTGCGCGGGTGTTTTTGCACACTTCTTAAAATTTCCTGAAGAAAAAAATGAAACCAATATTACAAGAAAATATCGGGGAATATGATAGTATAACAAGCAAAAGATTTTTAATGAACTTACGTCATGGAATTCATCCAAGTATTCCACGTCATCTATCTCTCCATCTTCAAACTCATGAAAATTAGAATTCTTTGGCAAAACAACGTTACCCACTATTTGCAGTTGGTCCACTGGCACTAAATTAAAGCACTCGTGTTTGTACCCATCTCTGTAGTCAAACTCTACCTTGCACAATTTGCAGAAAAGCGTTTTTAAAATCTGAAATAAAAAAAAAAAATAAATCAAAAATTGTTTCATATTGTATATAACATTAATAAAAAAGAGAATTATGTAAAATCTTACGCCATCATATGAATAATCCATCTTGACCTACAAAATAAAAAGATGTATTGTCATGAAACATTTTAGAGGTTACGTTGCGCTTCGACTGGTACAACCAGCCCCATGCCACTTCTCTGTGGAGGCCTGTGGAAAATATTGTCATGAGAGTTGACGGTCGCCGTGTGGTGGCACCAGCTATGCAGTTGGCTTAGAATTCAAATAATGCAAGGCAAAAGTGTTAAAATAATAAAGTTTGTTAAAGAAAAATAATTTTCTGATAGTTCTGGGTAAAAGATGATGATCTTTAAGATTCTTTTAATCTTTTGAGTTCAAAATGATTAGCGAAAATCGTAAAATCCACTGCTTTTAGACGTAAATCCCAATGCATTCCTACTATAACTACAACGAATTATTATCCATGCGCAATTAAATCAGACAAATCATTATTTGTGTCTTTTTTAAATATCCGAGAAGAAAATCGTCTAAACTTTATAATATTTTTTATTATATTATGTAATATTTACTTTATTTATTTATTAATTTAAATTCATTTAGGATTTTCCAATATTTTAAAACAATTTTTTAATAGAAAATAATCAACATTGTATATAACTATATATAAATTTCTGATGCCTCTTAGTATTTGTATATAAGTCTTTTCTTCATGAATAATTTGTATCTAGTATATAAAATATTAAATATTTTAACAGATTCTATTGAATATTTTAAATAAGTATATTTCCTCCGAGGTTTGGGAGCAGGTTTTTCCTTTTCGTAGGTGGCCTGGCATACGGCGACTGAAAGAAAACTTTGAATCAGCGCAGGTTCCCTTATTTATTATTAAATTTATTATTATTTTTTATTGGCATATGTTATTTCTAGTTAAAAAAATGAAACTTGTTTAAAATTATTTATAAAATCGAGAAAAATATGTTAATGTTAATTATAACTAATTTTGGAAAAGAACTCGAGGTGAACTTTTGAAAAAAATATTTCGGGTTTTCTTTATTTGACAATAACTATTTAGAGTTTAATGTTTTTCTTTTTTCAGGTAAAAGTTGCAATTCTTATTTAATTCTGATGCTGTAGGGGCTTATTTTATTTCTTAAGATTCTCTGCAAATCTTATTGGTACATTTTTATTTAAACAAATTTATTTCTGAAAACCTATTGTTTACGAAAATCACAATTTTATAAATCCTAAATAAAATTGTTTCAATAAAAACGTACCAATGATATTTGCAGAGAATCTTTTAAGGGTTAAAATAAGCCCTATAGCATTATGATTGAATAATATTTGCAACTTTTACCTAAAGTGAGAGAGAAAAACATCAAACCCTAAAAACTATTGTTAAATGAACAATGAAAATTGTATTGTAAACAATAATAATGTAATTGTAAACAAGTATAATGAAAATTCCATTTTCGTCTTAGATTTTAAGTTAAATTTCATAATAATAGTCATGCCGAAAAGCAATTTTTTAAATGAAATCATTAAAATTAATTAAATTTGTTTACAATGTATATTTTTGGTTCACTTTTTCAGAGTTGAAAATTTGAAAATCAGGGTCATTTTAAGCAATTTTAAGCTAGAAATATTAAAAATTGAACGATTACACTTTTGACATAAACGGAACACTTATTAAATCAGAAGTTAAGATATTTTTATTTCAAATAGTTTGAAAATCCTTGAAAAGCCTCAAAATTTTATTTCAAGATCTTGAAACATCTACACGATGTTTTACGTTTTTTCAAATTATGAATTAATTTTTAAGCTTTTCAGACCTTCTAAACATCTTTCAAAATGATTCGAATTCTTCATCAAATTTCGTTTAAATCCTGCAAAATTAAAAATATTTCCTTAAAATCTTCCAGATTCATTTTCGACAATTTCAGAAATCTTTTTAAACCTGTTTAAATATTCTCTTAAAATTTATTTTTCAAAATAAAAGGTCATTTCTTATTATTTTAAAGCCTTTCACAATTCATACAAATCTTCTAAATTTTTCGCTCGAAACGTGCACAAATCTATATTTTGTTTTAAATTAGGCCGTGGGCTATTTGTACCAAAATTTCAGTACGAATAGCCAAATTTTGTCGGTTTACGCAGACACTTTGTATACATTATTTTTTCTAGGAATAATAATAGGTGTTCAATATTTATTATACATCAAAATTCAATAATTTTACTTGCAAATTAAAATTTTTGAAATAGAACAATTAAAATTATAATGTTCAAAGTTTAGTTTTTTGTTTAAATTTTAATATTTGATTTACAATTACTGATTTTAAATGAACAGTCAAAAATTTCTAAATATTAAGCTATTGTTGTTTTTCATGATTGAAAAAATTCCAACTTTAAAGTTTCAACTTTTGGACTAAAACAATAATGTTAAATTTAATAAAAGTCTTTAGGTATGAATATATTGTTTTGAAGTTATTTTACAATTTTAAATATTTTATAAAGTTTCAATCATGCATTTACATTTGTTTAACTACTAACTTTCCAATTTGAACAGTTTAATCTTTAACGTTAAAATCTTCAAATTATTAAATTTTGAACGGATTTCGCATCATCTTGTAAAATTAATTATTATTCACTTTTTAATCTTTAATGCACAGTTCAATTTTAAAAATCATTATAATTTATATCCACAGTTGATCAATTAAAAAGATTTCCTATCCAAATTTTTTGATCTCAAATGCTTCTAATTTAAAAATTTGTAAGTCTTTGAAACTGCATTTTTGAATTCTTTTAATGGAAAATGTACGCTTAACAATCAAAAACTAAAATAGAAAATTTTCAAGTAGAAGATTTTTGAATTACGCATTGTAAACTGAATGATATAATTGAAACAGATAAAAATTCAACTAATTATTTTAAAAACTGTTAAAATCAAACTGAGACCGATTTTTTTTCTAAATATTTGTAAAATTCCCGATAAAAAATAAATTCACTGTCATTTCCCGGTTTTGTAAAATTCCCGGTTTCCCGGTCCAGCGGTCACCCTGAAAATATATTAAGATATCATTTATTTATAATTCGAAGTTCAAAATTTCAACACCGTGGATATTTTGGAACATCTGTAAATACATGCAGATTTTTACATCTAAAAGCAGTTTCCCTCAGTTTTCTTTCGCTTAGAGGATGGAAAATGTTGCAAAGATAATTGAAAACACTCAAAGATTATTCAATACTGTCAGTAAATTACTTTTAATGTGTTATTAAATTCAATTTTATCATTTTGCCATGCATTTGCAACGATCATAGGCCAAGTGCATAGCTGGCGCCACCACACGGCCACCGTCAACACATTGTACATTTTCAACTCAGAGTTCCAGGGGGCTGGGTACAACATTTTTAATACTGCTGACAAAACTATAAATTTATAAAAAATACTGAATTTCAGAATAATAATAAAGTACTTAAGGGGAGACAATATCTACTTACAAACTTTCCTTCCCTTGATAGTGTTTGAAATATGAGATACTCGTTTCAGGGTTGGGCAATTTATCTATTTTTACATTATATTATAAAAATTAAAGTCATTATCCTAAGTTTCAATTTAAGCTATAAAAAACTTGGTTATTTTACTTTACAATTTAACTATATTTAAAATTCCCGCGCCATTTTCACATTTACCGCGGTCAAAATTCCTCGGAAAATTGGTCGTGTGAATAGCCTGGGACAATTGCCTGCCTGCACCGGGCAGGCAGACAGAGGTATAAATGCACCTCAAGTGGCGAGACCATGCTTCTTAGATCATGCATTTCACGGTGTCATAGTCTCCATGTAGACACACCATCAAGACACACGAGGATTTCGCCGGCCTGTCTTTGTGATTTCGTCGTGCCCTGTGATCACCCATCTCACGGATGTGAGACGTGGCCATAGGTGTATTTCACCGCGGTTCTACTGGGGGCCATTGACATTTTTTTTAGATTGCAGTTGCTCTTAGTGGTACCCTGTGGTGGTTGTTTAACTTTTTTTAAACTATATATATACAGGGTGTCCCAGACTCAAGTGTCCGGACTTATACAGGGTGTCCCAGTACTCAGAAAACATTTGTATTTTTGAATTCTAACAAAAAAATGGCGTCGAAAATAATGATAAAAAATTGTTCTAAAGTTAATAATTACCGAGTTATTAACAATTAAAGATTAACCCATCAGAAGCACGCGTTAGAAGGTCGACAGTCCATGTGCCATCGACAAGAGTGTGTGCATAAGCAAGTTCATTTCGTATAATTTTTCCTCTGATCGCTTCTGCAGTAGGTTGTGACTCTGGTGCAACTTCACACGTCAACGAGATACAAAAATGGAAAAAGATATTTTCCACAATCAACAAAATTTGACAACATTCTCATGAATTTTGTAAATTCCCTTGAAATTTGTAGAATTTTCGAGTACTCAGTGGAATTCTCATGAATTCTCTTGAGTTTAGCAGAATTGTCTTAGAAACAGCTAAGTTCTCTCTAACTTTGTAAAATTCTTTTGATTTTAGCAGAATTGTTTTGAATTCAGCGAAATTCTCTTGAATCTCCTTGAATTTATCATAATCCTCTGGAAACCTGTAAAAATATCTCGTTAATTCAGAGAATTCTCTTCAATTATGTAGAATTCTCTTGAATTGTGTATAATTCTTTTAAATTCAGTAGAGTTCTCCTTTGTTTGGTAGAAATTCTCTTGAGTTTCGTCAAATTATCCTGTTTTCTTCCAAATTCAGCAGAATATTCTGGAAATCAGCAAAATTCTTTCGAATTTAAAAGAATTATCTACAGTTAGGCAGAATTCCCTTGAATTAATCATAGATCTTCGTAATTCTGTATAAATATCTCATGAATACCGTAGAATTCTCTTTATTCATGCATTCTCTTAAAATCTGTATAATTCTCTTGAAGTCCGTAGAATTCTCCTCAATTCAGTAGAATTCTCTTACGTTTGGCAGAATTCTCTTGCGTTCAACAGAATAAGGTTTGATTTATTTTTAATTCATTAGGCTTAGTGTGTGGGGTGAACACTTAAAATTTATCATTTTTTAGCAGTTTAAGTTGAAGGAAGCTCAGACGGGGTTCGATGAAAGTACTAGGGGTGCTTTTTGATGCTGTATAATATTATTTTAGGAACTAAGGTATCTGCTAGAGCCATGGAAAGGTCTCCGAAGTAACAATTTTTAGTTTGGAATTATTTTTGCTGCTTTAGTTAGATGCAACTTAGACGGCGTTTGTTAAATGTACTTGGGGTGGTTTTTGGGGCTGTCTAATATTATTTGAGGGAAGAAGATATCAACAAGGGTCTTGGGAAAGTTTATGCGGTTACTATTTTTAATTTGAAATTTTGTTGGCTGCTTAAGTCGAAGGTAACTAAGACGGGGTTTGTTAAATATACTAGGAGTCGTTTTTTTTTGAGTTGCTAAATATTGTAGTAGGGATGGATATGCCTAAAAAAGTCTTGGGAAAGTGTGTAGGGTGATTATTTATAATTAGACAGTTTTTTGGCTACTTTAGCCGAAGTCAATTGCCACTGGGTTCGCTAAATGTACTAAAGGTCTCTTAGGTGACTATTTTTAATTTGAAATTTTGTTTGCTGCTTCTGTTGAAGCCAGCTGAGACGCGATTCGTTAAATGTAGTAGGGGTAGTTTTTTTTTAATCTGTGTTATAATATTGTAGGGATGGGGATATCAGCTTGAGTGTTGGGGAAGTGTGTAGGGTAATTATTTTAAATTTTGAATTTTTTGACAGTTTAACTTGAAGGCAGCTGATATGGGGTTCGTTGAATGTACTGAGTGTGGTTTGTTGGGGCTGTCTAATGCTATTATAGGTTTCTATGGTGTATATTTTTGGTTTAAGATTTTTTTGGTTGTGTTTGTAAGTCCCGAAAAAGTTTTTAGTAAGCTATAAAGTAGTTTAGAGCTATGATATACGTTTTTTTCAACCTACTCCCTCAGGTCTTTTTTTATTTCCTAAAATAAATGTGAAGGTTTTTGGAAAACACAAGAATAGACCAAAATTCTGATATGATTATATTTATGCTGAGCTCATAATTCATTGTACGCGTTGTTTGAAGAAAATTGATATTTATAATTTTGAAAAGCGCAAAAAAGCCCATAATTCTGGTTTTGTTACATGTTTAATTTCTGAAATTTGCTTCAGTGGAAGTACTGGCTGGCAGCACCTCCACCAAAAGTTTGGTTTTTTGAGAAAAATATGAAAATATATAAAATATAATAAAATATTGTGAGCAAAAAATATACTCTAAAATTATTTTTAATCTTCACAATGCATTTTCAATTACTGAATTTTTCAATGAAGAATACAAAATTCGTTTAAATATTGCATTTTACTGAATACTATTTATACGGAGTGTCTTTACAGATTTCATGACATTTTTTTTAATTCTCTGGAATTCTGTAAATAACTCGTGAATACAGTAGAATTCTCTTTATGCATTTTCTCAAAATCTGTATAATTCTCTTAAAGTCTGCCAAATTCCCTTGAAATCAGTAGAATTTTCTTACATCTGGCATAATTCTCTTGAATTCAGTACAATTCTTTCGAGATCGACAGAATTCTCGAGCAATCTATAGAATTCTCTTGAAATGAGTAGAGCTCTCTTGATTTCCGTTAAATTATCTTAATTTCTGTAAAAGACTCTTGAATTCTGTAGAATTCTTTTGAATTCAGCAGAATTCTTTTCGGTCATATAAAATTCTCAATTTAGTAGAATTCTCTTAGGTTTAACAGAATTCTCATGATTTTAGTAAAATTGTCTTGAAATCAGCGAAATTCTCTTGAATTCAGTAGAATTTTCCTAAATTAGCAAAATTATCTTGAAATCAGCTGCATTCTTCTGAGTTCTGCAGAATTCTCTTCAATTTAGCAGAATTCTCTTACGTTCGGCAGAATTCTCTTAAATAGTAGAATTTTCTTGAAATCAGCCAAATTCTCTTGAATTATGCCGAATTCTCTTGCATCCAGTCGAATTCTCGCGAATTTGGCAGAATTATCTTTAATTCCGTACAATCGACTTGAAAAATGTAGAATTTTCTTGAATTCAGTAGAATTCTTTTCAGTTTAGCAGAATTCTCTTCAACTCTGTGGAATTATCTTGAATTCTGTAAAAGTCGTTTGACATCTTGAATTACGTAGAATTCTGTGAAATTCTCTTGAATTCTGTGAAATTCCTTAGAAAATTTTTGAACAGTTTTGAACTCACTTAAGAATTTTTTAATACCTTTGAATCCATCAGAATAAGCTTTGATTTATTTCGAATTCATTCGTCCTTCCCACTTTTTTCGTGAAGCTCACAAGAAGTGTCGATAAAGTTCCAATAAAAAATACGATCCGCCTGAGTCATAATTGAATGATTGGTCATTCCAGTGAAATCCCTCTGATGATGTCCTTACACCTATCTAGATGAAACATAGCTGGCAAATAGGGCATAAAGCTGGGCACACAGGCCCCCTGTGACCCCAAGCATGAAACTGCTTGCTACGAAGGGCCAATCGATTATTTTGACCCGCTTCAATTCTCACATATTCTTTGATACTCCATTTAAAATGTTCCATGGGTTATTTTGTTTAAATTTAATATTTACTATAAAGAAAAATAGTGAAGATAAATTGCGCTCACCATAAACATAATCATATAAGAATTTTTGCCTATTTTTGTGTGTTTCCCAAACACTTTACATTTATTTTACGAAATCAACCCTGAAAAAAACCTGATGGAGTAAGTACAAAAAAAAAAACGTAAGCCATAGCTCTAACTCTAAACTATGTTATAGCTTACCAAGCCCAACCACATTAACGTTTCGGAAACAAGCCATGAATTTAACATGAACCCCTAAATAAAAATATAGATATTTGAAAAAACTGTAAGCCCAAAGTTAATTATTTTTTCGGGGCTTATAAAAACAGCCAAAAAATGTTAAACTAAAAATAGATACCACAACCTTCTCAAGACATTAGGGTATATCGATATCCCTACAATAATATTAGACATTCCCAACAAACCACACACATTACATTGAACAAACCCCATCACAGCTGCCTTCAACTGAGACTGCCATAACATTCAAAATTTAAAATAATCACCCCACACACTTTTCCAAGACTCTCATAGCTATCCCCGCCCCTACAATATTATTACACAGACTCAAAAAACCACCCCTAGTACATTTAACGAACCCCGTCTGAGCTGCACGTAATTGAAGCAGCCAAAGAGTTTCAAATCAAATATAGTCACCCCAGGCACTTTCTCAAAACTCTTATTAGATATCCCAGTTCCTACAATGATATTACACAGCCTTATAAAGCTATCCCTAGTACATTTAGCAAACCCAGTCGCAATTGACTTCGGCTAAAGTAGCCAAAAAACATTTTATTTCTAAATAATCACCCCACACACTGTCTCAGGACTTTATTAGATATTGCAAACCCTAAAATATTATTCAACAACCATCGTATATTAAAGAAACCCATCTCAGTTACCTTCAAATAAAGCAGGCAACAAATTTCAAATTAAACATAGTCACTTGAGACACCTTTTTAAGACTCTATTCCATATCGCTATTCTAATAATAATATTATACGGGCTCAAAAGAACATCCCTATAAGTACATTTAAAAACCCCGTTTCAGCTGCCTTCAACAAAAGGAGCAAAATAGTTAAAAATTAAAGATAGTTACATCCGGCACTCTCAGAAGACTCTAGTCGATATTCTCATCACTAAAATAATATAACACACCCCAGAAAAACAC
>CAKNXH010050147.1:0-13377 GCA_932178445.1 Andricus quercusramuli
GCAGCTCTCTTTTAAGGTCTTGATATCTCTCCTCTTTTTCTTTCTCCTTTGCAGTGATGTTGTATTCGGATGGAGCCGAGAATTCGATCACGAATATAGTTCGTTTCTCGAAGTCTTGGAGAACAATGTCAGGCCTCGAGTGCGCAACGGAGACTGCTGCCCGAAAATCGTAGTTCCAGAAAATCTGGCACTTCTCGTTTCGGACAATTGACTCTATATCCCTTGGAGCGTTCGGCAGGGCAGGGTCGCGACCAACACCGTAAGAGCGACAAAGGTGGTAATAAAGTACTCTTAGGGCCGCATTATGTCTATAGATATACGTTGTTCCTGCGTGGGTCGGACACCCCGATAGTATATGTTCTAGGTACTCAGCGTGTGCATGACACGCTCTGCACCTATCACTGGGAACTTCTTGACATAAAATGCGGGCGCGGTATGCTAAGGTGGAGATTACACCGTCCTGGCATGCGAAAATAAAGCCCTCTGTACCTGAATTGAGCCCTGATGATTTGAGGAAAGCAAAAGTTTGCTCCTTCGACAAGGACTGTTTTTCTACATTTCTGTGAAAGTTTCCGTGCATTTGCTTGTCGAGTAGCTCTTGGTGAAATTTTCCAACCTCTGCTTTCTTTACTTCGGCTTTTAGACGTGAAGCATCTAGATGGAGTAATGCACTTTCCTCACTTCTGATGTTAAAATTCAGGCCAAGGGCCTCGGCAGCTTGCTCCGCGGCTTTGTAAAGGAACGCCCCTTCGCCAATCATCTCGTGGTTTCTGACCATCTTTAGGAGAGGATCTCTGCCATTCGCAACGATGTAAGCTGTATTTAAAATAATTCGGTTATGAAGACACTGGAGATTCAGAAGTCCGTGTCCGCCTTGCTGGCGTGAAATGTATAATCGCGGAACTGACGAATTGATATGCAAGCTTTTATGCATATGCATGATCTTACGCGTGGTGACATCAAGGGCCTTAAGCTCGTTCTTCGTCCATTGAACCACCCCAAACGAGTAGAGTAGAACCGGGACGGCAAGCATGTTAGTCGCAGATACCTTGTTCAACGCCGACAGATTGGAAGACCAAATCTGTCGAAGAAGATGCTTGTATCTGCTTCGGAGAGACTCCTTCACTGATGTTACGTCCTGAATGCGGCTTTGAGGCACGCCCAGGTATGTATAGGTCTCTCCAGTGTTAAGATGTCTAATAACACTTATATCCACAAGCTCAGGGTCCTTGGGAACGCCAGTAATCTTTCCTTTCTTCAAATGAATTTTGGCACACTTGTCCAAACCAAAGTCCATCCCAATCTCTCCTGTGTAGTTCTTGACGATATTTAAAGCAGTTTGAAGTTTGCTTTTACCAGCGGCATAGATCTTCAGGTCATCCATATAGAATACATGAGTGGCCTTATGCTCAAGCTGATTAGTGTCGCCACAGAGGTATCCAGGAGAATTTCGTAGTGCAAGAGATAGAGGCAAAAGTGTGATGCAAAAAAGCAAAGGGCTCATACTATCCCCTTGAAAGACGCCCCTCTGGAAGGTGACGTTGTTCGTCGTCAGACGATAATTCCTAGATGAGATGGTAAATCTAGTTTTCCAAAGAGGCATCAATCTCTCTATGCATCTCACTATGTGTGGATGTACCTTCAAGCTTTCCAACAGACAGATGATAAGTCTATGAGAGGTTGAATCAAAAGCTTTCCGGTAGTCAATCCAGGCCATTGACAGGACGCGCTGATGGACTGTAGCGTCTTTACAGACACACCTGTCAATCAGCAGGTTCTCTCGACAGCCTGCTACACCTTTTTTCGAGCCACGTTGTTCGTACATCTCTCGCCATACAGGCTCAATTCGTCGAACAATCCTGTTGTTTAGGATAGCTGTAAAAATCTTATACAGTGTGTTCAAACAAGTTATTGGCCTGTAATTCTCTGGTTTGGACAAGTCGCCTTTTTTCGGTAGGAGTATAGTGCGTCCTAACACTAGCCACTGCGGAATGGGCATCTCCGACTTTAAATATGAGGTGAATATGCGGGCCAAATGTTGGTGTGTAGAAGTAAACTTCTTCCACCAAAAGTTCTTGATACAATCTGGTCCAGCACCGGAAAAGTTCTTCGTGCCTCTAAGTGCTTTTTTCACCTCTTCGGCAGTGACTGATGGGCACTCCTCCTCAGATTTTATGAGGCTGTCGCAAAACTCCTTGAAGCGGATGATATTGTCAGTATCTTCCTTCAACTCTAGTGTTTTCGGGATCTTGTACACCTCTCTCCAAAAAGTCTCTACCTCCTTGGGCTTGGGAGGATTTTTTACAAAAACAGGGGGATCACTGAAGAGGCGCGATGGGTCAGCGAGAAACTGTTGATTCTCTCTGATCCATCTCTCCCTCTTCTGTATCCTCCTCCTTGCGTCAGATAACAGCCTTATTTTGTCAACAATATGTTGCTTGATTGTCAGCAGCTTTGACTTGTTTAGTGTGTGATTCAAGGTCCTTAGTTCTTGGGCGAACTTTCGAACCCTTTCCGTGAACGGTCTACCAGATGTTATGTAGTCAATCACACATTGAACACGGGACGCATTCTGTCTTGCCCATCCAATTTTCTTGTTCAGTTGATGCAAGCGTCTTCTTGTCTTTTGATCCATCGTCGGTTTGAGCCTTCGATTTGAATCAGCCAAAGCTCTCGCAGCACCATAAACTGAGCAATTGATGGTCCAGAGGTCGGACTCTTGCGAGATATCTCCACAAAGGGAGGCATCCATTTCAGCCAGATCTTGGGGCTTAAGAGGAACTTGCATGTTGATGTTCCTCCTTGTACTGAAATTGCCATCATCTTCAAGAAGGTGCCTACTTTCTGCGGTTGGTCTTAATGTCGTTTCATCTTCGTCTGCAGCTTGTTCAAGCAGCGGTTGAGGAAGCGCTCCGCGTACATATCCATTTTTGCGGAGGTAGTCGGCTTGATTTCGCAAAGACTGATGCGAAACGTGTTGAAGCTCTGGGTGTTTCTGGCACCACAGAGTATGCATACGCGCCATAAAGCCTCCACGAACAGGGATAATACTGGCATCGTAGCAGTCTAACACATCATTCTTAAGTTGATCCGTCCACTCAATGTGGGCGTTTCGCCGGTTCGTCGTTGTGTTTCCATCTAAATTATTTTCAGCACCCCGAACTCTAGGATGATCGGCATTGTTTGCCGATCCATTGTCGGGTGCTCTGCGCGTTCGATCGTTTTGAACCGCATCTACAACATTTTGGTGGTTTTTTGGTTTCATTGTTGTTCCCACGAGCAGCTAGGGAAAGGGTTCGTCCATCCTTGTAGAGCCCCGCGTGCAAGGATAAGGCTATTACTCTGAGACATCGCCCGATATCCCAGGGTCACCGTTAAAGACACCTCACCCAGGTGCCATGCAGCTTTCGGCACGGTTCGCACACCTTCGCTTAGGGGTTATTTCTTCGGGACCATCCCTGAACAATTGTCCGCGACTGCTTATTAATTATTGTACCCATATTCAGCAGAAACCCTTGGTACGGGGACCCTCTATCCGCAACCCGAGGACGCGTTCGGTGGCTTTGTCATAAGCCCTTCGGTTCTATTCCAAGGGAATCGAAACCGAAACCGAATATATATATATACATACATACATATAATGTGAAAACTACTTGAATGTTTCAATGAAACTAATTGTTTAATGCTTTTTACATTGTGAACTGATTAATTGATTATTAACTGATTCTATTGAAACTTGAATTTTCTGGAATTAGTTTAAAAGGATGTTGATAATTGAAATTGTCAGAAATGAGAGTTCGAGTTCAAAAAAAATATGTATAAAGTAAAAATTATTTGAATGTTTCAATGAAAATTATAGATTAATGCTTAAATGAGTATCTGAATTTAATTTTAAAAATTATATCTAAATACTATATTCAAATTTGTTTGAAAATTATTATTAAAGTTAATAATAATTCCAATTTGCAGATATGAAATTTCATGTTTAAAAAATATAAAGTAAACATTATTTGAATGTTTCAATGGAAATAATAGTTTGATGCTTTTTATGTTGTAAACAGTTTAATTAATTGTTGGTCGATTAATTTTGTCAGAAACTTCAAATTGCAAAGGAATTGAATTATAATTTTTTTTCATCTTAGTAACATAAATGGATTATTTATACGAAGGTTATGTAATTGAATATCGATTATTACTTTTATAATGATAGTTTACTTTTTCTTTAAAATACCTTTATTGCAATTATATAATCTTTTCAAATACTTGTGACGTTGTGAAATAACTCTATCTGAATTCAATTTTCAAGATTATATGTACATATATTTTTTTTCAATTAGTTTAAAAGGTTAGTAATGAATTGAATGTATAGAAATGAAATTTCAAATTCAAAGGAGAATATAATGTAAAAATTATTTCAATGTGTTAATGTAAATAATTGTGTAATGCTTTTTATGTAATGAACTGATTAATTAATTATTAACTGATTCTATTATAAATTAAATTTTTTGGAATTAGTTTGAAAGGTTGTTGATAATTCAAATTGTCAGAAATGGGAGTTCGAATTTGAAAAAATATATATATAAAGTAAAAACTATTTGAATGTTTCGATGAAGGTTATAGATTAATGCTTAAATGAGTATCTGAATTTAATTTTCAAAATTACATCTGAATACTATGTTTAAATTTGTCTGAAAATTAGTATAAAAAGTTATTAATAATTCCAATTTTCAGGATGTTTAAAAAATATTAAGTAAAAATTATTTGAATGTTCCAATGAAAATAATAGTTTCATGCCTTGTATGTTGTGAACAGTTTAATTAATTATTATTGGTCGATCAATTTTGTTAGAAACTTTGAATTAAATAAAGATTGATTTAAAATTTTTTTTCAATCAAGTCACATAAATTGATTATTTACTTGAAGGTTATATAATTGGATATTGGTTATTATATTGCTATAATTAAACTTTACATTTTCTTTAAAATACCTGTATTGCAATTATATAATCTTTTCAAATGCTTGTGACGTTGTGAAATGACTCTATTTGAATTCATTTTTCAAGATGATGTGTACATAAATTTTAGTTATTTTTTATTAGTTTAAAAGGTTAGTAATACATTAAATGTACAGAAATGAAATTTCAAATTTAAAGGAGAAGATAATCTAGAAATAATTTCAATGTTTCAAAGGAAATAATTGTGTAATACTTTACATGTTATAAATTGGTTAATTAATTATTAACTGATCCATTGAAACTTATATTTTCTGTAATTGGTGTAGAAGATTATTAATAAGTCAAATATTCAGAAATGAAGTTTAAATTAAAGGAAATATATAAAGTAAAAATTATGTGAATGTTTTAATGAAAGTTATAGTTTAATGATTCTTCTTTTTTTAACTGATGAGTTGTGTGATAAAAAAAAAAGAGGAGGAAAATAAAAGGTTTGAAGAAGAAGTGGAGACGGCTAGGACGGATGAAGAGGTTTGGAAGGTGGTAAATAAAGAGAGAAGAAGAAGGAAAAGAGTAAACCAGGATATTGAGATGGTAGAATGGAAGAAATATTTAATGGAATTACTAGGAGGGGCAGAGAGGAAAGTTAGGAAAGGAGAGAAATATGGTAGGGAAACAGGTGAGGAGGACATTACAAGGGAGGAAATAGTCACGGTATTAGGGATGATGAAAGATGGAAAAGCACCTGGTATAGATGATATTGCAAGTGAAGTACGGAAATATGGGGAGATAGAATTAAAGGAATGGGCATGGATAATGTGCGATAGAGTATGGAGAGGAGAGGGGTGGCCAGAGTTATGGGAAGAAGAAGTAGTGATACCAATAGTGAAGAAAGACAAATGGGAGGAGGTTAATGATTATAGAGGAGTGACATCAATGCCAACACTATATAAGGTATATGTGACTGTTTTATCGGAGAGGTTAAAAAAAGAAGTTGTGGAGAAAAAGATAGAGCCACCCAATCAGACAGGAATTTGAAAAAGGATGGGAGTGATCGACGATATATATGTTCTGAACTATTTAGTAAATAGGAGAATTAAAAGGGAGAAAGGGGAAATGATAGCAATGTTTGTGGACCTAACGGTGGCACTTGATTCGTTAGACCGTGGTGAGATAGAAAAAGTTATATTGAAAAAAGGGGATACGAGAGGGATTAACAAAGAGAGTATCGGGAATTTTCAGAGAGACAAAATGCAAGATAAAAGTAGGAGAGCAAGTGGGAGATAGTTTCTGGTTGGTGAGAGGAGTAAGGCAAGGATGTCTTAGATACTTAGATGGAAAAAAGTTGAATTTAAATGTAGAAAAGACAAAGCTAATGAGATTTAGAAAAGGAGGAGGAAGAAAGGAAGAATGGACGGGGAGATAGAAGGGAATAAAATTAAATGAAGTAGAAGAGTTTAAGTATTTGGGACATATCTTGCAAGTAAATGGAGACCATTGAGCTCATATATAAGAAAGGATGAAAAAAGTAGCAGGGGTAATGAAACAGATATGGGGAATAGGAAAAAGGTTTGAAAAAAAATTGGAGAAGAAGAATGTGGTTATTTGATACGCTGGTATGGCCGGTATTAGATGACGGAGCAGAGATATGAGGATGGGAAGAAAGGAAAGAGATTGAGAGTTGACAAGAAAGGTATGTAAGGTGGACGCTAGGGTTAGACGGGAGGGCGCTGGGATATATGGTGAGAGAAGAAACGCAAAGGGATAAATTAAATACTAGGGCAGGAAAGAGTGCATGAAATGGTAGAAGAGAGGAGAGGGAGGGCGATGGAATTAACGAGATTGGAAGAAGAAAGCAGGGAGTTCTTTAAGGCTAGAGAGATATATTACGTGACTGGAGTAAACTATGAAGAAGTGGAAAATAGGGAGAGAGAAAGACAATTAATAGAAAGATGGGGGATGATTGAGGAATCAAAATATAATATATGGTATAAGATGATAAAAAAGGAAGAAGTACAAAAGTATTTAGAAGAGGAATGGGGAGAGAAAAGATGGACCAGAATAGCAAGATTTAGATTGTGAAACGAGGTAAGGGCAAGTATGTATGGGGAAAAGAAACATAACAGGAAGTACAGAATTTGCGAATAGGAAGAGGAAACATGGGAGCATGTATGGGAAGGATGTAGGAGAGGAATGAAAGATAAAGGAAGCTGGCAAGAGAATGTGGTAATGATTCTAGGGGAGGATGGTTTGGGGGAAGAGTCTATGAAGGAGTTAGAGGGTGCTAGGGGAACAAATGAGAAAGAATGAAGTCGCTTAGGGGAAACATTATAAATAAAGAAAAAGTACGTATTGTCCGCCAATGTTTGTGATGTTGCGAAATAATTATTTGAATTTAATTTTCAGAATTATATGTGAATATGTTTTAATTTTTTCTGAAATTATTATAAAAGGTTACTTATAAATCGAATTTTCAGAAATGAAAGTGTAAATTTAAAAAAAAATGTGAAGTAAAAATTGTTTGAATGCCTGAATGAAAATTATAGTTGAGTGCTTTTTATGTTGTCAACAGATGAATGAATCATTATCTGATCAATTTTTTTTAATATTAAATTACATAAAGATTATATTTTTATTTGTTTAAATTAAGTACATAAATTGATTATTTGATTGAAGGCCATGAAATTGAATATTGACAATTATATTCCAATTATATTCCAATTGTATAATTTTGGTAAATTTTTCGATGTTGTGAAATAAGTACCTGAATTCTGCTTTCAATATTCTATGTACATATTTTTTACTTTTCTGTGGAATTAGTTTAAAAGGTTATTATTAATTCAAAATTTCAGAAAAATATAAAGTAAAAATCATTCGAATGTTTTGATTAAAATAACTGTTTATTGCTTCTTATGTTGTGAAATGATTAGTAATTATATACATATATTTAAAATTTTCCTGGAATTAGTTTTAAAAGTCATTAATGAATTCAATGTATAGAAATGCAATTTCAAATGAAAAAATATATTTTGAATGTTTCAATGAGAACAATTGCTTAATACCTTTTTTGTTGTGAACTTATAAATTATATATTAACTGATTCTATTCCATGAATAAATTAAATCTTCAGAAATAAAAGTTCAAATCCTTCATATGGAAAAGGTAACCTCCATCTTATGTAAGATTGTAGTATAGAAGGAATCGTTATTTAATCAAATATTGGATATGATTTGTATAATAAAAGTTTATTTGTATTTAAAATACTTCTATTCCAATTTTATAATTTTCGAAATGATTGCGATGTTGTGCGATAATTATCTGAATAATCTCCAAACTTATATGTAAATGTCTTCTAAGTTTTTATGGAATTAGTTAAAAATATTATGAATAATTGAAATTTTCAGAAAAATTTAAGATAGAAGTTATTTTTATGTTTCAATGCAAATAATATTGTTGATTGATTTTTATGTTCTGAACAGATGAATCAACTAATATTAACTATTGAATGATTTATTATTTTCAAAAAAGTGAATTACATAAAGATTTACTTTGAATTGTTTTCAATTAAGTCACATAAATTGATTATTTACATTAAGGTTATGTGATTTAATATTGGCTGCTATTTTTATGATGTTTGTGATGTTGTGAAGTGAGTATCCGAATTCAATTTTCAAAATTATATGTGCATATATTTCAATTTCTCCTGGTATTAATTTGGAAGGTTATTAATAATTTAAATTGTCAGATAAATATTAATACAAGTTATTCTAATATTTCAATGAAAATAATTATTAAAAGCTTCCTATGTTATGAACTCATTAATTAACTATTAACTGTTTCTGTTGAAAATTACATTTTCTGGAATTAGTTAAAAGATGATTAGTAAATCAAATTTAATAAAAGAAAAGTCAAAATTTAAAGAAAAATATGTATAAAGTACAAATTATTTAAAAGTTTCAATGAAAGTAATTTTTTCATATTTTTTATGTTGTGAACTGATTAATTAAGAATAAGCTGAATAATTTTGTTCACAATATCAAATTACATTAAGATTGGAATTTAATATTCTTTGATTAAGTAACATGAATTGATTATTTATTTTGAGATTATCTAATTGAATATTGGCTGAAATTTGTATTATAAAAATTCATTTATATTTAAAATAGCCTTATTCCAGTTACGTAAATGTCAAATTGCTTCTGAATTTGCGGAATGAGTATCTGAATTCAATTTTCAAAATTGTTCTTACAAATGCTTTTATTTTTCCTGGAATTAGTTTGTAAGGTCATTAATAATGCAAATTTGAATAACAATATAAAGTTAAAATTATTTGAATGTTTTAATGAGAATAATTATTTGATACTTTTGATGCTATAAACTGATTAACTGATTATAAGCTGATTAATTTTCTTCACAATATTGAATTACATAAATATTGAATTTTGATTAATTTTAATTAGATAACATAAATTGATTGTTCACTTTGCGATGATCTGAAATGTTTATCTGAATTCAGTTTCCAAAATTATATGTACATATGTTTTGATTTTTTATGAAATTTGTATAAAATATTATTAGTAATTTAAATTTAAGTAAGGCAATTAAACATTTTGAAAATGTTAATTGAAAATTGGTTGAATATTCAAATGAAAATAATTCTGTGATGCTTTTTGTGTTTTTAAATGAGTGATTAATTATTGATTCTACTAGAACTTGAATTTTCTGTAATTTTTTAAAAAGCTTATCAATTAATCAAAATATTCAGAAATGAAGTTCAAAATTGAAGAAAAAAATATGGAGTAGAAATAATTTGATTGTTTCGATGAAAATAATTGCTTGAGAGTTTTTATGTTGTGAACTGTTTAATTAATTATTAGCTGACAATTTTAACCACAAAATTGAATTACGTAAAGATATAATTTAAATTGTTTTAAATTCAGAATCATAAATTGATCATTTACTTCCAGGTTTAGTAATTGAATACTGGATATAATTTGTATAATAAAAGTTTATTTAAATTTGAAATATCACTAATTACATTATTTTTTAAATGATGCTGATGTTGTGAAACGAGTGTCTGCATTCAATTTTTAAAATTATATGTGAATATGATTTTATTTTCTCTGAAATTAGTATGGGAGGTTACTGATATATTAAATTTTCAGAAATGATATTGAATTTTTTTGTCAATGTAGTATACAAATTATTACAATGTATGAATGAAAATTATAGTTGAATATTTGTCATGTTTATGAACAGATTAATTAATCATTAGCTGATTATTTTTTTCAACAAATTTTAAATTACATGATGATTGAATTTCAATTGCTTTTGATTATGTAACATAAACTGATTATTCACTTCAAGGTTATATAATTGACTATTGACTATACATTGTATAATAAGAGTTTGTTAATCTTTAAAATACCTCTATTCCAATTATATATTTTTTTAAATTTTTGGATTTTGCGAAATGAGTATCTGAATTTTCATTTCGAAATTATGTGCACATATATTTTAATTCTCTCTAGAATAGTTTGAAGGGCTATTAATAATTCAAATGTTCAGAAAAATATGACGTAAAAATTATTTCAATGATTCAATGAAAATAATTATTCACAACTTTTTTTGTTATAAAATCAAGAATTTGATTGGTCAAGGAATTTGAAGGAATAAATAGTGATTCGAAAATTGAGTAAAGGAGAAACATGAACCCAAAAGTTGGCGCGCGCTTGCGCGCGCACATAATAGTCTAGTGAAGATGAAGGTAAGTAGATTTATTATAATCGAACAAGCAAACTTAACCTCAAAATAAACTTAAAATAATAAGTTAAGAAAACTGTATTACCATTAACTTAAACGTAGGAACGTTTGCAGAGGTTATGTTTGTGATTCCACTTGGCTTTATTGTCTTACGTCATTTTTCTCGATGATCGTCAGAATGTTTTAGGTTTACAAGATAGAAATGGTGAAAACAAAAAATAGGTAATCTACTTCAAGTCCGTTTTACTGATAACTTTTACTAAATAACAAGTAATTACAGATACTGACGATGAAGACGAAAAGGGACTGGAAGTTCCTAATGAGGAAAGGATTGAAGCTCCGATTCAAGCAAATGCAGTTGAAATGGAACACGTAAACCTCCAACAAGCCGAAGAAAATTCTATTCTAAATTTTAATGTCATACAAAATGAAGAAAATCCTATTGATATATGTGGGGTTTCTAGTAACGTAGATTCAGGTAACAAACTTTAAATATTTTGTAAAAAACCTTATTTGAAGAAAAAAAAAAATTATGTACAGTGACGTGTGTTATTAAGGGCCTTGGAATCAGGAACTAACCTCCAAATTGAATTGCCTTATTTTACTCCATAAATACCCGAGTAAGTTTTGTTCACATACTTAGGGCCTATTCCTGTTTTGAATCAAATCTGATTTCGGAGTGAAAAAGTGGCTAATTTAAATAGTTTTTGTGTCAAACGTTTTTTTAATGCTCGAGGTAGAATAAAAAAAAAAGGTTTTATGCCAAAACTATTGAGATTAGCCAATTTTTCACTTTTAATACAGATTTGAATTCGAAACAGGAATAGGCCCAAATTATCTAAAAAAGATTGAATTGGATTTATGAAAAAATAATTGTATGGCTAAGAATACAAAAATAAGAGGGGGCTGGTCTGGGCCAGATCCGACCGTCCTTCTGGATGCCCCAGTCTGGCCCTGATCAGGTTAGGCGTTTCATTTCGAATCTGGCGCTGGCAGGATTGCCCGACTGGGCCCACATTCTGCCAGACCTGGGCCCGACCCGCGCCACCCTGAAATTTCTGCACGGGTTTAAGTGCTTAGCCGTATTGAAATACAGTAAATTAAATTAATTATTAGTTTAAAATGCTCGAACTTTCTACGACAGTTATTGAAGCACAAGTTGTGAGTATTGAAATAAAAATTTTACAGAAAGGAAAAAATCTATCGTTTAACAGTATCAATTTTACATAAAAGTAAGGTTTGTTGGTTTGTTGATCAATAAGTTATTTCTTGAATTGTTAGCAGTAGGTAATTTATTTGAATTAAAGTAATTAATTTTTTTCAAAGAAAAATATCAACCAAATAATTCGTTTTATTCAAAGAAGATGAAAAACGTCATTACAGTCCAAGCTCCGAGCATTGCCGTCTTCGGGGCTGTAGGGGAGTATAATTCCAAGAAGCCATAAACCCCCACTCTAAGCTCGGTCACGCTCGAATGCGTGGAAGAGGAGAATGCAGCTGACAATCTCCGAGCATTGCCGCGCGTCGGTTAGTTTAAAAATCTACCTCGAAAATCGTTTCATGTACCTAGTGTACATACATGTGTACAAAAGAGATTCAAATTGTATTGTTTTGTTATAAACCCGAGTTTAAAGGTATGTGAAACATAAAAATCGAACATTAGCTATGTTATGTTCGATTCTTAGAATAAATGTAAACAAAGCGTCAAAGTGACAAATATTTCACCTCACTTTTAACGTTACTTATGCAATCTCGTGCAGTACATTAATAATTACTGTGTCTTATTGCTTGTTTTTTTTTAAACAAAGAGAAACTCAAATATCGAATTGTCAATTATAACCTCAATTTGATGTCACTCTTGTAATCTTCGTAATTATAATATACATGTAAAACGTAAACAAAAAAAACAATGAAAAGCTTTTTTTACAGCAGTGAGAATAGATATTAGTTCATTTGAAAAATGGAAATTCAAAAACCGATACAGCTAAAATATGTACAAGAAAAAATTCTTTCACTCTTTTCCACGTTTTATACCGCGCAATAATACAGTCCAAGCTCCGAGCATTGCCGCCCCGAGCATTGCCGGTTCCCCGATTTCTCGCTCGAGCACTACCCCCACTTTAGCGTCGCTCGCGACCGATGCATTTCATAGCTAACGCTCCGAGGATTGCCGGGAACGAAACGTCCGAATCTGAAGGTTTTTTTCGGGTAAAATCTCGAAATTTTTCAGTCAAACAAATTGTTCATTTTATTACACATATAAGAAATGAAATATGAGGAAATCTGTTCATTATTCAACATTATTTTTAATCCACTTTAAAAAAATTTGCTATGATATCAAATCAAATTTATGTACTATAAGGTATCAATGTTTCTTGCACGAATATTTTTGAATATATTACAATATCAAAGATAGCTAACTAATCAATTTTTATTTTATTTTCCGTCAAATATTTAAGGGCTTTGCACAGAGATGTTTTGGATAAATGTTAAACATAAAATGTGAACGTTAAAACCTGGAAAAAACCATGAAAAATTATAAAATCGCGTTCAAAAGATATTAGATGCCTGATTTCAGCTCCTTTAATATGCATTTCTATGAGAAAACTGCTCGCAGTATTATTGCGCGGTATAAAACGTGGAAAAGAGTGAAAGAATTTTTT
>CAKNXH010050149.1:1217-31232 GCA_932178445.1 Andricus quercusramuli
CATATAATTTGTTCGATGATATTTACAGATTTTTTTCGTTCAGCCGATGATATACATATATTTCGATGTAAATTATTTGCACTTCTTAAAATATTATCACACTTATTTATCCATCGTGGGATGACGTCAGATGCTCCATCTTTTCTTCCCAGTTTCTGAAGCAGGATCATAGCCTCCTCGATCATCGGGATGAGTTTAGCCCATTCATCAATCAGCGCTGAAGTCTCCATCTTGTTATTCATAACTACAGATCACCTAGGCAGATGAAGCGCAAAGCAACATGTACTAATACTACAAGCAAAAAGTCATGCACTAATACTACAAGCAGAAAGCCATGCAATACAAGTAAAAAGCCATGCAAACTATCATGCACTAATACTACAAGCAAAAAGTCATGCACTGCTACTACTACAAGCAGAAAGCCATGCAATATAAGTAAAAAGCCATGCAAACTATCATGCACTAATACTACAAGCAAAAAGTCATGCACTGCTACTACTACAAGCAGAAAGCCATGCAATATAAGTAAAAAGCCATGCAAACTATCATGCGAATATAGATTCAGCACTTACCTTGGATTCTCTCTCTCCAGACCTGGTGTATCGTCTTCTGGATCGCTCGATGAGACTTGCATCGAGCGATGCGACGGAATGATCAGCCAGCATTTCAGCGGACCCTTTATAGGTCGCTGTCCCCACTTTTCACTACACCACTTCAATGCAGAGTCTGTGCAAAGAAGATATATTCTATTGCGCATGTATCACATCCTTGAGAAAATCTAACCACTGAGCTACACTCGCTGCACAATGTTAATTTAAATATTTTCTTAGAAAAAAATATAAATAAGAGGAGAGGGGTTAGTTTTACCACTTTTACTATAAAAAATATAAGAAGAAATGGTGGCGTAGGGGTTTCATCATTCTATAACATTTTTATAAAGTCGAAGGAATCTCAAGGCTGTAGCTCAAGGTCGGTAAGGTAGAACCCTGACTTATCGACCGAGGATCAATGTATGACAGGAATCTGCATTACCAACTGATGGTAATACCGACTGATGGTAATATCGACTGTCGGTAACTTGCGACGGTGGCGCCATCTGCTGGCACATCGGAAATCTGCATTACCGACTGATGGTAATATCGACTGTCGGTAACTTGCGACTGTGGCGCCATCTGTTGGCACATTGGAAATCTGCATTACCGACTGATGGTAATATCGACTGTCGGTAAATTGCGACGGTGGCGCCATCTGTTGGTACATTGGGAATCTGCATTACCGACTGATGGTAATACTGACTGTCGGTAACTTGCGACGGTGGCGCCATCTGTTGGTACATTGGAAATCTGCATTACCGACTGATGGTAATACTGACTGTCGGTAACTTGCGACGGTGGCGCCATCTGTTGGTACATTGGAAATCTGCATTACCGACCGAGGCCACTTACCGACTGTCGGTAACTTAGCATGGAACAGAACCTGCTCGGTCGGTAAGTGGCCCCGTATTCCTATAGCCCTACTACTCTCCCAACATGTCCAAACGATCTCAACGAATTTCTTTCAAAAAAAATTTTTGAAAGGAAACGGGTTTTTTACTGTATATTATGGAAATTTCATCTGAAATACTTTTCCAATTGATATTTAATTCTATTATTCATCAACTTTTTTTAATTCCACAAAACAAATAACGCAGATCCCACACGCTGATAATATTTTGCTTCCCTTGGCACTTGAATAATGGGCACTACTTGCAGAAACATTGAAAAAAGATTGGCCTGCTTACTTAGAAGTGAGTAGAAAATAACATATTTATGATTTGTCTAATTATAAATTTAAGTTCTAAACAAAAATGTATTTTAGTATTACTATTTCGTTCAAACTGCCATTAAGTGGAGGTCTAAAGAACCGAATTTGCAGCACGAAATTTATTGCCCAGGAGGAGATTATAATTCTGGAATTTTCGTGGCGATATCTTCGGTAAGTATCTTTATATGAAAATTAGATTTCAGGTATGTCTTAATCTGTGTAGTCACTGGGAAAGAAAACGTGAAAATAAACAGTAATTTATTTCCATTTTTTCATAATATCCATTCCTAAGATAAATTTTTAGTTTTCAGTTTACGATGTGATAGTCTTTGCCCGCGAGGGCTACGAACATCTTTTACACAAGGCTGTAACAGAAACTAAAATCATTCAATGGAGCGTAGGTGTTAGATTCAAACCGCTCCTTAATTCTCGTATTATTTCCACTGTTTACACTATTATTGAGACTTTGAAACACACAAAGGGGATAGAAATGGAAATTAATAAACCCATAATCGTTATGTTCAAGTCTAAAGAAGAATCCGCTGCTGGCAACATTCGGTAAGATCATTTCGAGTTTATGAAAACATTAGCATGATTGAATTTGAATTTGGCTGAACACTGAAAAATTGGAGCAGATGTCGCCACTCTTTTTGGCGCTACAGAACGCACGGTTTCTATAATAGGGTTATCCACACAACCAATTTTCGCTTCAAGTTTTTTCTAAACTTTGACCGATAAAGAATTTGAAGGCGACATTGAAACTTAATTTTTGTGTTCAATAATTTATTTTTAGTTATTCAAAAGTGACCAAATACCAACCGGAAATTTTAATTCATCAAACGAAACTTTTGGCACACTTAAATCCCGAAACACGTGGTGTAAGGGCATATGTTCTTAAAACCGAAGGAGATAGTGGATTCTGAATAACATTTACAAAAACTTATTTTTTTCTTATGGAAAATTCCTGTTAAACTTCATGGGGCTGGCACCAGCTCTAAATATCATTAGAAAAAAACACGAATGGATTTATTTTTGTGGGGATCCGAACAATTTTCCAAGCAATATTCATAAAGATTTCCAAAAAAAATTGTTGGACCTCCCTAATGAAAGATCTGATTAACATGTAAAAAAACAGACATTTGACCGCAACTAAAGGGTTTTTTCCCGGAGGCACAAATGAGAAAATGCTGAATGTTATTAGTATTTTTTTAAAAATGTTTTCAGGGTGCCCGAAGGCTTTTATTTGAACAGCCTTAACCAATCTCACGCACCTCTAATCCATTCTTTCCGGTACGCTCAAAATCTGGATAGTTCAGACCTAGCAATGAATCGCCTCATGACAGGGGTGAGATTGAATGGAGGAGTTGGACTATTTTCAAGAGAAAATAACGAACTTGTCTCCTTGGCTTTGCAAGGAGAATACGGTGAAATCAATGCGGTCTATACAAGCGATAAATGCAGAAGAAAAGGCTTTGCACGCATAGTTGTGAATGAACTTTCAAAAGCAATAGCAAAAAATGGAGTAGACTTGTTTGCATTCGTAGCTATAGGAAATTCGGCTTCAGAAGTAATGTTCAAATCTCTGAATTTCAAAGCAACGCAAACAGGAGCACTGATAAAAATAAGTAGAATGTAGGAGCATCAATAAATATCATACAATTGGTTACGCCTTAATCACTATGAACTCTGAGCCCTATTGAATGAGTTAATATTTACTAAAAATCATAAAATCTGTAACGATTATATCATATCAATAGTGATAAAAGGCGTATATGTAGTTGCTCTTATATATTTTAAATAAATAAATATATATATATATATATATATATATTTACATATATATATACATATTTACATATATGTATAAATATAGATGTGCGGAGTACGTTGAGAGTAACCTCACTTGAGGGGCGAAATATTACATCGAATTCATCGATGATTACTCCAAGTGGTGTGAGGTGAGGTTCCTCAAATCAAAGGCGGAAGCGTTATATGCAACAAGAGAATATATAGCCCTACCTGAAAAATCTAAGAACAGTGCGAAGATTGACAGTACCACATAATGTGGAACAAAATGGCACTGTCGAGAGAAAAAACAGGACTCTTCTAGACACCGCCAGATGTCTTTTGATGGATGCTAATCTCCCTAATTCACATTTGGCGTCTCAAGGACGCGAAAACATAGACTAAATATTGTATTGTTCTATTTTGAAATTCAAAAAAGTTTTTCTCATATAAACAGATCAAACCATTTTTTGAAACTTTATAAATCGGTACTGGTAAGTCATAATAGTTTCAACAATAGGTCGATCGACATTTTTTTTAAATTTTATTTTCGTGCTACTGGGTTCGAATTATATAAAAAAATGTCGAAAAAGTATATTTGAGGATTTAGGTAATCACAAACCTCCCTCCATGAGGAAGCGAAACAAAAAAAATTGTTCCTTTGGACGAAAATAAATAAAAAAACAAAAGAAGAGGAAAGAAAAATGAGAGGCAGCCAAACAAATCCCCTTTCTTCTCTTTTTTCTTTCTTTTGTCTTTTAAATTTTTATTATTATCAAGTCACAATATGCAAGCATTTATAATTTTTACCAAACAAACATCACTTTTTTGTGTTAAAAAAGACGAAAGAAATACTTTCATATTGTGATTTGATAATAATAAAAATAAAAAAGACGAAAGAAATGCAAAAGAGAAGGGAGGGGATTTGGTTCATTGCCTTCTCATCTTCCTGTCCTTTTTTTATTTTTGTCCAAAGAAACAAATTTTTTTTGTTTTTAGGAATTGCAATAGGAGCATTTTGTCGTGGTTGTCTAAATTTGATCGTTGGATTCTTTTTTAGATTATTATTTTGAGAAGTGTAAGTGCGATTTGCGGTATAGAAAAATGATCTGTCGATTTTTTCTCAACAAATAGTCCATATATATTCAAATGCGTCATTCTAAGAAGTTAAGAAACCCTTACTGTAATTTAAAGTTGCTTTTTCCTGAACCTTAAGTATTTTCTAAGATTTCCAGAAATTCCTGTACAATATATACATTTTTTACTTCTAACCCTGACGAATATAATAAAACGTAAGTCTATTATATATAAATTAACGCCGAAAATGATCTAAATGCCTATTCTTTGAGCTGTCATTAAAATGGCTTAATTTTGCTTCCTCATAGATAAAGTTTTCTGTTGGTAACAATTTCGAAAAGAATTTTATTTATTTACTTGAACGTTCCTCAATTAAAAATGTCTAATACAATGTTCCAAGTAATTGTCAGGGTGCATGTGTGTGGATGTAACACTTTTTTATAAAAACGATAACATGAAGAAAGTTGAAAATAAATTTATCAAATTTCGAGGCTCCAGTTTCACAGCTAATATCTCAAAGCTGACCTAAGGATTAATTGAAAATATCTATTATCTTTTTTGAGCACTCAATAATAATTTTGAGATGCCGGTTTAATGGTGAAACTTTTTTCATTACCATAATTCAACTTGATGCAAGAATAAAAAAGAATCGTGAATTGAAACGAATCGATTTAACTACAATATCAATACGTTTTATCAAAGAGTAAGGAAGTTGCGTTTATTTATAATATTTCAATAATCTGTTTTTTATAGTGAAAATTTTTTTATTAAAAGTTGGAAAAGTCAACGTCCATCCAAAAATAAAAAGAAAAAGAGGAATTTTTGACAAAATACATGAACACTTGAATGAACACATGAATACTTCATTTTTGAGAAAGAATTATTCTTTTGAAGTGTCGCAAACCCTATTGCAATAATCGTTCGATTTTGAAAACAAAAATTATATTGCAGTTGCAAAAGATTTTTTGTTCAAATCATATTCTTGACACACTTTTCTTAATAAACATTACAGTTTCTTATAAATTTACTGAAATTGAAAATATATCAAGTTGATTTAGTTATTGTCTATTTTATCTAAATCTAAATCAATTGTTTTACTAATTATCTATTGACATTTTTCAAACTCAGTTACAGAAAAGTAAGCCACTAAAGATTAGTAGAAAATTGATCATTCATTTAGTAAAAATATTCACTAATTCGATAGTTGAAAACTACTTTTATGAATATATATTAATTTATGTAGAATTCAATACACTACTTGAAAGAAGGTTATAAAAATGGAATACGTGACAAATAGAGAAGTTTCATAAAGGAACACAATTATGTAAAATCATCATCTTTATTAAAACAGCCAGATTGGAATATTCAATATTGTGAAGCTTGTAAATAGCCTACGTCACCCTTTCTCACATAACGTGTTTACAAATCTTATTGCGTTGAAATGAAACGATTATAATTACTGAGACACTAATTTCAAAACCTATTTCACTTTCCACAGAATTACTACGAAATTTTTCAAAAAAATTACTTAAGAATTAGGTATTTTAAGAAAAATTTAGTCATTTTTTAGCATCATCTTTTTACCTTTCTTCTCATTTTTATTTTACATTTGAACTGAATTAATAGAAGCCTATATAAAATTTCAGTTGGAAATTATTTAAAGATTTTCAGTAAAACGCAATCAGGATCTGGGAAGAAATCTGGAATATCTCAGTTAGGTTAAAATTTATAGAGGTTTAGGTTAGAGGCATAGCTTTGTAGAAAGTGGTATTTTTTCACAATTTGGATAGTTACATTGATTTAAAATGGATTTGGTCAAATATTAAATTTTCTGTTTAGGAGTTTTATCCTACAGTTTCTTTTTGTAAACCCAATATAGTCTAAATATCTGTCGATTATACTGTGACCAAACCTAGACCATTTTTACAAAAATAAAGTCAAAATTCTGTAAATTAATTTACTTATCGATACCTAAAATCTATGAACGCTCATTATTCTGACATTTTCGAAGATTTAGAATGCTGAAATTCTCAATTAATTAATTTACTATTCAATCAGTGAGCTTACGATTAATTTATTTTTATGTGAGAAAATGAAGTTAAACAAATATAAACGGTATCCAGTGATGACGTTTGCAATAACTGGCCAATTTATAATTGTCCCTAACTCTTCTGAATTTTTCTTTCAGAAATCGAAAGAACCTTATACCTAGGAGGTCAATGATGTTAATGTCAAAAAAAATTTGTTTCCAATTATATCTTAAACACTTTTAGTGACTTCAGTCATACAGAATTTTATAAAGGCTCGTCCACAAATGACATGAATTTTCAATAAAATAGTTAAACTCTTAACTAAAGTCAGAAATCTTTGATAAAGAAGTGAATTCTCAACAAAAACTGCTTGATATTTGGTATTTCTACCAAAACAAATTCTAATTTTCAATCATAAAGGATGTTTTGTGTCGTTATATATACAAAAAATCACATACATTTGTTTATCATATCTTTTTTTAAGTGTACAAGATGGAAAAAAGCTATAAAACAATGAATAGCGCTCCCATAATGTTAGAAATGGCAAATATAATATAGTAAAGTAATTTTAAAAAAATGTTTTCTACATTAATTTTCTTCTTTCGTTCACAGAAACTTTACATTTCTCCGAATTCTTCTTCAAATTTTCTTATTATTAAGAATTTTTATTAAGAATTATCTTATTATTCTCTTATTATCAAGAATTCTCTTAGTGATAAATTAAGAGGATATCATGAGCAATGATGATACATTTTTTAAATAATTATTTTTGTTCACCTCAATTAAGTATTAGCTCACTCTGATTGAGAATTAAGTAAACAGTGGACAATGTTTGTAGAAACCGCGACTTTCTAACTCTATTCTAAGAGAAAATTTCTAAAAACAATACTATGTTGTTTAAAAAATTAATGTTAATATCTAATTATAATTAAGTTCTAGTTACTAATTATCTAGTTATAATTAATATATAAAATATAATATAAATATATAATTATTGTATAATAATTCTACGATCATATTAATAATGATAATGGATCAATATGGAATGTAAATTAATTATGCATATTCAGGGTCTTTATGACCTACTTTACAAAAGAATTCTGCTTTCGATTTTTCAAATTTTGTTCAGGTATATATTTTCCTTATTTTCCATCATAAGTATGAACCTTTTTGTATAAAGAATGACATTTTAATTGTATAGTTTTTTTTCCTTATGCAAAGGATACTTTCAGGTCTCTGTACATCAACATTTATAAAATTCAACTGATTACTAGTAAAATTTTACATATTCTATTAACAGAAAGTAAGCAGCAAAAGGATAAAAGAAAATTACAATTCGATTAGTCGAAGTATTTTCTAATTCTATAGTGAAAAGCAACTTATTGCTTGGTACAAATAAATAAATTTACTTAGGACGGTTTATAATAATTAGAAAATGTTATTAAAACGGAAAAACATGACCTCAAGAGAAATTGCTAATAATCATGTAAATTATTTACTACGTTATTGAATTATAATTTTTCACACATGTAGGACCGCAAGGAACGTGTTTGTATTCTTAGGCTAACAAGAATATGTTACTCTTTATTCAATATATTACCTAGTATATTTTTATGCCATTGTTTTT
The DNA here is from genome assembly GCA_932178445.1 of Andricus quercusramuli. Classification (NCBI taxonomy): domain Eukaryota; kingdom Metazoa; phylum Arthropoda; class Insecta; order Hymenoptera; family Cynipidae; genus Andricus; species Andricus quercusramuli. Next base: position 9,540 of record CAKNXH010050149.1, read on the forward strand.
CGCATGTTTCTAATAGTCAGCTTTACACTGTTAGACGATCTTTTAAAATTCGTTATGCATTTGTAACTGAACATTTATTTATGAAAATCCATTTACCCTATTCTTGTAGTGTAAAATAGTATTTTAACTTTATTTTTATTAAAATTGTCCAGGTTTTGTCACAGTATAATTGACAGATATTTAGACTATATTCTGTTTACAGAAAGAAACTGTAGGATAAAATTCTGAAATAGAAAATTTCATATTTAACCAAATCCATTTTAAATCAATGTACGTTTCCGAATTGTGAAAAATACCACTTTCTACAAAGCTATGCCTCGAACCTGAACCTCTGGGGCATTATTTCTCAACTGCCCCAACTTTAAAAGTCATGTTCTTCAATTTCCTTTAAATTCTGGGAATATGTTCACCTACCCAATAGTACTTAATCGACAAATTTATAGACCACAAAAACCACCCCTCTCCAAGTGATGGGGGTGACATTTTCAACCCCAACGCCTGCACGAGTATTTTCAAAAGCTTGTAACTTTCTTTCTATTTTAGCAATTTAAATTTTTTATGAGGGTTTTCAAAAGTCTATTTCTTACTCGTTTATCATATTTTATTAACGAAGAAAACGAAAAAAGGTTCAAGCATTTTTTACACAATTTAATTGTTTATTTAACTTTGTTTTTAGCAATTCAGGGTATTTGTATTATTTTTTAAATAGTCTTAAAAGAAAGCTTGACCTTTTGGCTTCAGAAAAGGTCGTTAGCAAAAAAATGGTCCAGTGAATAGTTTCCGAAATATATGTAGGCCCCGATGTGAAGACAGTCCTAATGCTCATGCTCAGATGCAATCCTTTAGTAGTCCACAGACTAGTTTGCAAGACTACCATTCTTTCAACGCATTCAAGTTCATTCAGAATGACATTTAATCAGCTAATACACAATTTAAGAATGCTTGTCGGCGGCTCAGAGGAAGTTTATATTATTTGTTATTTGTTATAAACAAATAAAAAATAAAAACTACCCTTTTCAGAAGTGATGTTGATTTTTCTCAGTATGAATGATTCCTTACTATTATAGTTTGTCAGTTTACTCTTATAACTCTTATAACGTTCAGACTCGGCCTTGATTTTATAAATTGAGGTGAATTTCGATTGCTAATTTGTTTGACAATTTTTCAACTTATTCTGAAGCCAAAACTCTGAAGAAATTATTTTTATTCTTTTTTCATTACTATGGCTATTAGTTATTGCTGATTTACATCAAGGTGAAGATTCCGCAATGTCTTAATGATCTATTTTTCACGAATCTGGTATTTTCGCGAATGCGAAAATTGTCCTGGCATTGATATCCTGAAGGAACACCTGACTGAACTTCTGGATGAAAACTGCGTCATTGAGTTAAAATATCAAATTTGGCAACAAACAAATAGAAGCAATCTGGTAACTGAAGTAGCTGAGACCGATATCTTCATAGAAAGACTCTGCGAAAAACTTGTGAACTTGAAATCTCATGAGTTTTGTGCCAAGATGCAAGCATCGTTCATCAAAAATCTCAAAGATACTCTATTGGTTGGAGCTTTCTTAATCATGTTTGATTTCGGGGAAAATTATGCTTAGGTTTTTCAAAAGGCTATCCACTCTTCTCACTGGAATAATAATCAGGCATTCATTTTCACAGTAGTTATCTACTACACAGAGGAAGGTGAATTAAAACATCTGAGCATGGTGATAATTTCCGATAAATTACACCATGACACGGTTGCTGTTTATCTCTGTCAAAAATTAATTATTGAATATCTTAAGAAGCATTTTCAACTTGTAAAGTTTTATTACGTCACAGATGGAGCTCCGCAGCATTTCAAAAATAAATATAATTTCGCCAACCTTCTGGGCCACGAAAAACACTTTAAAATTCCAGCAGACTGGACTTTCCATCCAACAGCGCATGGAAAAAGACCATGCGATGGAATCGGAGGAAATTTAATGCGACTTGCATCAAGAGCCAGCTGCAGCGTCCAGCAGATAAGCAGATTCTAAGTGCTCGTGATTTATATAAATGGGCCAGAGAAAATTTAAAGGAAACAGTTGTACTCTTCAGTTCTGAAGATGATCATTCAGCAATGACATTAGAGTTAGCAGATCGGTTCAGTAAGTCTGTCACAATACCCGGTACTTGCTTTCATCCCTAATGATAACGGACAGCTGAACCTTAAACGATTTTCCTATTATGAGAAGAGTGACATTTTTCCTAAACCTAAACGTACCTTAAATAGGTTTCGCTCTTATGAAGCTGATATAATGCCTTACTTATATGAGCAGAAACTGTAAAAGAATATGGTGAAATAGTTTAAAAAGTCAGGCTTCCCAGAAAATATTTCTACTAATGAAAGTCAGATTTTTCATAGGCTTCTATTAATTCAGTTCAAATTTAAAAGTAAAAACGAGAGAAAAGGTAAACTATGGGATTAGTGGAAGAAGCCTGCCATGAATAAATAGGAATAATGATAATTTGTGGACTGAAAAATAATATTTCAAATGAAAATAGTGAAACACTAAGCTTATGAAATAAATTCAAATAAGTATTTTAAACTGACAAAGATCGGATAAAAAATCACAGAAAAGGTACTATGGACCAATTATAAAATTTCCAATTATGCACAATTTTGAGAAAATTGTAGATCACGGTTTCGCATTAATTAATTATTTGGGTATATCATTCTATACAGAAAATAAAGGGACAATTGAACTAATTGACCAAATTTTTTTCAGAATCATTTGAATAAACTGGACAAATGATTAGTTTTTCAGATAAAGCTAAAAAATGACTAAATTTTCCTTAAAATACCTAATTCTTAAGTAATTTTTTTTTCTCCAAAATTTCGTGGTAATTCTGTGAAAAGTAAAATAGATAAAGTGTATAAGTAATTATAATCGTTCAATTTGAACGCAATAAAATTTGTAAGCACTTTATGTGAGGAAAGGTGACGTAAGCTATTTGCAAGCTTGAAAATATTCCAATCTGGTTTTCTTAATAAAGATGATGATTTTACATAATTGAGTTCTTTTATCAAACTTTTCTATTTGTCACGTCTTCCATTTTTTATAACCTTCTTTCAAATGATGTATTACATGCTACATAAATTAATATATATTCACAAAAGCAGTTGTCCACTATCGAATTAGTAAATATTTTTACTAATTGAATTATCAATTTTCCACTGATCTTTAGTGGCTTACTTTTCTCTGAATGAATTCGAAAATTTTCAATAGTAATTATAGTAAAACCATTGATTTAGATCTAGATCATATAGAAAATAACTAAATCAACTTGATATTTTCGATTTCAGTATATTTATGAGAAACTGTCATGTTTATTAAGAAAAGTGTGACAAGAATATGAATACTGTTTGTAGAATGATAACATCATTCACGTTATCAGCTTATTCAAACTTTTTTTTCATTCTAAGAGACGACGTTTTTTTTTCTTTTTTATCGAAACTAGAAAACTCTAACTTTCCCTTTAAATTTGAAGCCCCGAATTTGAACAAAATATCTTTTGAAACTGCAATATAAATTTTTGTTTCAAAATCGAACGATTATTGCAATAGGGTTTTCGCCACTTCGAAAGAAAAATTCTTTCTCAAAAATGAAGTATTCAATACAAGCAGTTCATGTATTTTGATAAAAATTTCTCTTTCTCGTTCTATTTTTGGATAGAAATTTACTTTTTTAACTGTTAATAAAAAAATGTCAACTATAAAAAACAGATTATTGAAATATTATTAATAAACGTATCTTCCTTCCTCTTTGATAAAATGTGTTAATATTATAGTTAAATCGATTCATTTGAAATTGACGATTCTTTTTTATTCTTGCATCAAGTTGAATTATGGTAATGAAAAAAGTTTCACCATTAAACCGGCATCTCAAAATTATTATTGAGTGCTCAAAAAAGATAATAGATATTTTTAATTATTCCTTAGGTCAGTTTTGAGATATTAGCTGTGAAACTGGAGCCTCTAAATTTGATAAATTTATTTGCAACTTTCTTCATGTTATCGTCTTTATAAAGAAGTGTTACATCCACACACATACATCCCGACAATTACTTAGAACATTGTATTAGACATTTTTAATTAAGGAACGTTCAAGTGAAAATTAAAATTTTTTTAGAAATTGTTACCAACAGAAAGCTTTCTCTATGAGGAAGCAAAATTAAGCCACTTTAATGACATCTCAAAGAATAGGCATTTAAATCAATTTCGGCGTTAATTTAAATATAATAGAGTCGCGTTTTATTATATTCGTTGAGTTTAGAAGTGAAAAATGAATATATTGAACTGAAATGTCTGGAAATCTTAGAAAATATTTAGGGTTTAGGAAAAAAAAACTTTAAATTACAGTCCGGGCTTCTTAACTTCTTAGAATGATGCATTTGAATATATATATATAGACTATTTGTTGAGAAAAAATCGACAGATCATTTTTCTATAGGACAAAAATAAAAAAAGGACAGGAAAATGAGAAGGCAACCAACCAAATCTCCTCCCTTCTCTTTTGCATTTCTTTCGTGTCTTTTATTTTTAATATTATCACATCACAATATGAAAGTATTTCTTTCGTCTTTTCCAACATCAAAGTGATGTTCGTTTTGTAAAAATTATAAATGCTTACATATTGTGACTTGATAATAATAAAAATGAAACACACAAAAGAACTAAAAACGAGAAGGAAGAGGATTAGGCTGATTGCCTCTCATTTTTCATCCCTCTTCTTTCATTTTTCAATTTTTTTTTATTTTCGTCCAAAGAAACAATTTTTTTTTGTTTGCCCAGGAGCTCGAAAATAATTTTTTTTTTTAATTTCCGTTTGTGTGTAACTTTTTTCTGTTCACCGTATCTCGGAAAGTAAAAGAGCTACAATCATGAAATTTGGATGAAGTGTAGCTCCGATTGATATCCAGGTCTGATAGGATTTTAAGCGAGATCGACCATTTAGAAGTAGTATTTTTTGCGTTTAGAGATTTAAGAAGAAAAATGTTACCCTGTTCATATAAGAAAAACGTTTTTGATTTTAAAAATACAAGAATACGATATCTATAGAGAATTTGTTCGCGTTTCTGAGACTCATCGATCGACCTATTGTTAAAACTATTATGACTTACCAGTACCGATTTAAGAAGTTTCAAAAAATGGTTCAATCTGTTTATATGAGAAAAACTTTCTTGAATTTCAAAATACAACAATACAATATTTGGTGTATGTATTCGCGTCCTTCGGACGCATCAATTTACCTATTGATGAACCTTTTATGACCCACCCGTACTGGTTTATGAAGTTTAAAAAAATGGTTTATTCTGTTTATATAAGAAAAAGTTTTTTAATATTCAAAATACGACAGTATTGCATTCAGAGTGTTTGTTCGCGTCCTTGAGACCCACCGACTGACCTATTGAGGAACCTTTCATGACCCACCAGTACCGATTTATGAAGTTTCGAAGAATTGTGCATTCTGTTTATATAAGAAAAATTTGTTTGATATTCAAAATAAAATAAAAATTTATTCTCGTGCTTGAAACGCATTCATTGACCTATTGTTGAACTTCATATTATTTTCATTCATATTATGAGTACCATAGTACTGTATCTGACATGTTTGTTTGCGTTTTCGAGACACGTCGAATGACCTATAGACAAACCTTCTCTGACCTCTTATGATCTAGCAATGTTGCTTATCTTGCTGACATAGGGAGAACTTTTTTAATATTGGAAATGCAACTATAATGTTTATAGTATATTTTTTCGCGTCTTCGAGACGCATCGGATGCAAGAATTAATTACTTTTCATGATATACCTTAACATATCAATATAATTTTTTAATTTTTCAACAAAATTAGTTTCCTTGTTTATGTAAGGATTTTTTTATATTGTGAATTTAACAGTACTGCATTTGATGTAATTGTTCGCGCCTTCGAGACGCGTGGATTGATCTTCTGACGAACTTTCGAAGACCATCATCGATTAATCAATAGCTACTCAGTAAGTTTTATGAAAAGTTACATTGTTTCTATGAGGTTTCAATTCAAAATATAAAAATACCATAGGTTTAATGTTGTTCATTGAAACCGAACACATGAATAGACATTTTGGTGGGCGGTGTGATTTTCTGAAAATAAAATTTTTGGAAAGACAGAAACATAAGCTTACAAAATATTGAAAGTGTCCATTTTTTTCTATTGTTAGGGAAAACCTCCCTCTATGAGAAAGCAAATTTAATTGATAGTCATGAGGAACCAAAATACTCATAAAATGAGAACAAATAAATACACCCATAGCGAATACGCCCATATTAATTCGCAGCCTTATTTAAAAATTGCAATAGAGCCTTTTGTGTTCGTTGTTCAAATTTGATAATTGTATTCTTGTTTTATTCTCAGGAATTCTATGCATTAATTTCAGTTAAATTTGATTCTAATTTAATCTAAAATTCTTAAATTTGAACCTCAAAGACCCCTTTATCTGAAAATAGTTTTAGATTATAACCTGCGTATATGACAACAAAATGTATGATTTGAATGTTTCATTCTGGACCAATAATATTCATGGAAAATTTAAGAAAGAATGTTTTATTCGCTGAAAGTTCTCTGGGTCTCTTGGTAACACTTATTTAATACAATAGCATAACGTACATCTCACGAAATCGTGACAAATACATTTTAAGCAGCCTGCGATAACGTTTGATCAACACAAGTTTTGTGTATGCTGAGTTCACAGAGTGTTATTCATAAAATATATAGTTTAAAACCTATAAGAGCAATCACTAAAAAGTTACAAATTTTCAAATTGAGAGAACGTCATATAAAGTTTTTAGTTTGAACACTTCCAGATAGTAATGAAATCTCATAAAAACGTCCTCAAATTCCCTCGAAATATATCAAATCCTTTAAAATCTCTTTTTCAGTGAATACTTCAACAAGAAATCCTCCCAAATCTCATGCAAATCCTTTAAATCTATTGGAATACTTAAAATCCCATGCAATATATCAAATCCTATTAAAATCTTATGAAATTCCTCATAAAATATTGAAAAACAGTGCGATCTTCATATCTTGAATTTAGTAAGATAAGCTTGGTGCCTATAATCAATAAGATAATAAATAAACTACGTTCCTTCTAGTAGGTCCAAACGGCAAACGAATGTTGGATCTTTTACGCAGCCTATCATAAATTTTTTCCGTGATGACAGGATTTGTGGAGACGTTCGAGCCTTTGACCAAGTTTACAAAACGTGGACCAATAAGAAGAAAATGAATAAAACTATCTGTAGATAAAAAGCGTAAGGAAAATCTGCCACCATAATGATTCTCCTCCCTCATGCGCAAACGTTGTGGCGTTTCCACCACTACGACTCCTCATCTCTTCTCTGAGTAAAAGTCCTGAAATTTCTCCTCCCTGAAAGACCTGGTATGGAGTATATATACTTGAATCAAGCACCATAATATTCATTAGTTCTACTGTTAAGAAAAATCTTCGATAATACTGTAATCATTTTTTTCCGAATCTGGAGAAATGAAGATCAGCTCTAATCTGGTCTTCACCTTCGTGGTCATCTATAATTCCATTGGTGAATATAATAACAATAATTATCGTTATCTAATATCTATATATCTTTCAGTATAGTTTCCAGGATTCTAAAAATTACAATTTGTTGATTTAATCCGCATCCTATCCTTATTGCTATTTTTATTTAAAGCTCTACCCAGGTTTGTCCTAAATAAGTATGAGTTGAATCGGAACATAGCGGTCCGGTGTTTTATTAAGAATTCATCTTTTTTGGTTGAAAAATCAACTAAGGCAGCGGCACCAAATATAGGTCGAGGAATTCAAATATGAATTACCGGTTCTCTACGTACTCAGTATTTATATTGATTTTTCTCTACAGAAAATATATAGTGTGATATCTAGTGAACCACTTGCATGAACCATATAATACTCACCAATTGGTTCCAAATTGAACCAATTTCTTGAAAATTACTTTTTTTTATTTACTTCTTTGCTTTGAAAGCTTAGCGATTCATCATTCTGTTGAAAATTGAACAACTGAGTGTCTCCATGTGTGAATAAGACGTAGATTCATTTGAGCGCGACGGAGTTGGCCCATGGTTAACGAAAATCCTAATTGGAAATTTCGACTTTTAAAACATATATTTTCATAGAAATTTATATTTCACATTTTGTTCTTGACAAGAAAATCGCATCTTTTTTATATTTTTTACAAATTGCAAAAATGGTGTTTTTTTTTAATAGTGCATTGTGTATCAGGTGTGTCCAGAAGGCTATTGTGACGAGTAAAAACTTGTACGCCTTTGATACACACTATACTCTTTGTCCTACCCTCCTTGAAAACAAGCATGTGAAGTAGGATGATATAGATTATAGAATGATATATGTGATAGAGAATTAGTTATTGATGATGTATATTTTTATTATAATACTTTAACTTTCAAGTCATTGTTTGATTTTTTTCTAACCAAGAAATAAGAATTATCAACGAAAAATGCAATAGTTGCACTGTAAAAACAGATTTGTGTAAAATTACACAGTTTCGGAAGATAACATTATCTTTATCATTTATCATTGTAAATTTCACACAACTCACTAACTAGGAGAATATCAATGGTTGAAATGTCTAGTTCTTTGATACAAAACGCAACGCAATTCTGCAATCATGGGATGCCACCCTCATTTTCGCTCAGTGCAGCGTATGTGTAGCGGGCGTAAAGTTTTTGTTGGCCCGGCGACGGAGTGAGCATGCGCAAACGTCACTGGGCTGGAAGCAGCCACTTCACGCCTGCTTAACGTGCATGCAATGGCGAATAGAGTATTTCCACTTGTGACGTCATTTCAAGATATCCGAACACGCCAGGGAAAACATTGCATGGTATACATAGGCGCGCGTGTATTATCATAGTTAAAGAATTGTGTTTATCGGTAAATTAAACATGTCTAGTGAATACTTTTTGAGTTTATCAGGTGAAGTGAAGGTCCGTTATTGTAATAAACTAAGTGCAATTGACAATTTAGATTCCTACGCTCTGAAAAGTGAGGAATTTTCCACAAGTATTAGTGATGTACCCGTAGTGAGTGAGTTCGATCTTGTATCGTATTTTACGAGATCTCATAGTTATTACACGTGCAAACAATTGAAAGCTTATAAAAGCTTAGAGGCTTTTAAGTTTTACGAATCCGGATTTGTTGAAAAAGTTGAGTGCAAGAAGGTAGATGACAACTTTATAGTGCGTGGTGAGGTTAGTATGGGCACGTTCATTTATCATTAACTGCAGCAAGTTGCAGCGAATTGTAACGGGAAGGCTGTTTGACTCGAGGTCTAACCTCAAAATCGTGTCACCTCACTTTACTGAATAAATACTAGAATTAAATCATTTTTAAACACTGAGCAGTAATCCTTCTTCAAATTAGAGTATGTATGCACAGGGAGAAAGTATTTAATTTTATAACTTTTGCGTACAATGAAATTTTCAAATAGTATAACTTCAGCTAACGTAAACATTCGAAACTTTTGTATTACGCAAAAATTATCAGAGTAAACACTTTTTCCTTCTGTATTAACACTTTTATTTAAAACCAGAGTACCGATAAGTATTTTAAAAATATTTAATGCTAATATTTATTGAGTAAAATGAGGCAATTGACTTTGGAAGTTAGAACTTGATTACTTCAGCCTTGTGTAAAATGTATCTAATTTATCTTACCTGATATAAAATGGTTTGAGCAAATTGTTGCATTTCTTATCATCGACTCACTTAAAAAGGACCACGTTTAATCGCACTTATCCATTCTTCACGTCTTTTTTTCGATAACTCTATTTTTTCCTGAAAAGTTTATGCTCCACCTGGTCTGGCATGCTTTTTGTTTGTTTCTTTTATAATACGTGGAATTTGATGAAATGATATTCCATGGTCCCTTGCTTTGTTCTTCGTACAACCCACAATAAAACACGAAAGTACCATTTTCTTAAAATAAAAGAATTAGTTGATCCTCGAAAAGTATATTACATGGGATTCAATGTATAAAGCACGAGTGCTCTCCCTGGCTTATTTGGCCATTTTTAAATTTTATGGCTTAATGGAAATACTCTCTTCACGCCTGCTTAACGTGCATGCAATGACGCGTTTTCAAGGGGGGTCGGACAAAAAGCAAATTTTCAATTCAATTTTTGTCTGCAACTCATACTCGAATCCACAGATTTTTGAGTTTCTTCATAAAATTTAGAGGAAATATTTCTTATGGTATTCTACTTATGACAGAGATACCCTACTGAAAAATCTAACGTCGGAATCAACATCGGAAACAACACCGGAAATGACAACGGAAACGACGTGGGAAATAAAATCAGAATTTGGGATCGGATCCGACGTCGTTTTCGACGTCGCTTCCGGTGTCACTTACGGTGTCGTTTCCGATATTATTTACGGCGTTGTTTACGATCCATCTTTCGAATGAATATTTTTAAAATATTGAAACCGAATGAAAAATGTGTTCTAGATAAGCGACTTAAGTAAGTAAAGAAAAAGGATGATTAAGGATTATAATTAAAACAAATAGGAATTCGACTTGTCATGCTTTTTTAATTTTTACAACATAATTGCATGTAAATCCATCTATACCATGTGCAAATATACTGGGGAAATTTCACTGGGAGTTACAAAAGATTCTTTATTACCTGTTTTTATGATTATTTCTTCTTTTATTGAATGAATTTGTAATTTCAATTTTCAATTTTTACAACCTTATTACATTTCAATTATATTGTACCGACTACAAATTAATCCATTTTTCAGCAATTGCATTAAAAATGTTTAGTACACTACTCTTCAAAAATTGTTGGCACGACCAGCGCGAGTAATATTAAAAATCACTGCTGACTTTGGAACGTGATTACTCGTTCAAAAAAGGAGCGAGAGACTTTCTGAAATTTTTTTTGAAAAGCTTTCTAAATTTCCCGTCAAATGACCTGTAACAGAAATATTTTCGAATTTTTGAAGAGAATATATAACTTGAAAAGTTTTTAACAAAATGCAAGAATATCTCAAATTTTGTACCGCTTTTGCCGTTCAAACTTGAAAAAGCTGGACGTTTTCCCACGAAATGACTAAAAATGTCCAAGCTTAGACATATTGATAAGACTCCAAAGAGTGTGCGGCATGAATTTCAGATTTTTGCTATAACTTTCCTGGGTCATGCCACAAGATGAAGTCGAGGTACAAAATTCGAAATATTCTTGCAATTTTTCTTAAACTCCTCACGTGGTCTATTCTCTTTAAGAGATCAAAAATATCTCTATTACAGGTTATTCGACGCGGAATTTCATAAGCTTTCAACGCTTTTTCAAAAAACTTTCTCGCAACATGGCTATTTATTCAACGTATCGTCCTTCTAAAAAGTAAACCTGGTCGTACAGGTGCTCAAAATACATATACAAGGGTAGAGTCACGGAAGACGTATTTTCAACACCTATACTACCAGGTTTACTTCTTAGAATGACAAGACCTTCGAAAACCTACGGGGTTGTCTGAAGTTGTAGTTATGACCAAAACTTTCTCGAGGAATATCATATTTCAAACACGTAGACTACCGGGTTCACTCCTGAAAATTACTAGACCTTGAAAAATCGATGAGGGTGTTTCAAATTTCAGTTATGAACACAACTTCCTTGAGAAAGATGTATTTTGAACACCTGGGCTATTATTAACGCCATCAATCACTTGTTTTCTATTTTGCTAATTATTTCGCAATACTGAATAAAACTTTGTATTCAGAAAAACATTTTAAGAACTGCTTCCTTCCGAGGCTTACTTTCGAAAACCAGCTCTTGTCATTCAGGTTTTCATACTGATGCTAGTACGCTCTGAAGATGCACTCCTCAATTTCTATTGATCCTCTTAAGCGAATCATATAAGGTTGAAATCCTAGATCGAAATAGCTGCAACAATTTGATACCCCAAATTTTCGTGCCGTTGCAGGTATCTTTGAAGATAATTGAAAAGGAAATAAATCTTTGAAGATCACCTGGGATTGAGAACCTTAACTGATTTTTTCAATCATTTTTCATTTACTCGTAATGATATAACAAGGCTAATGCAGTCTAATAAAATTGAATTAAATAATATTGTACAAAATGTTAATTTTCCTCCACTGTGTCTATTCTCAAAGGAGAATTACGAATCTCCTATGCATTCTTTCCAGATCCTAAGCACATACATTTTTAAATAATTATAATAATTATATGTCTAATGCAGAAATATAAAAAATATATTGCACTTCTACATTCTAGCTGAAACATAGTGAAGACGCAGAAAATATAATTTTCAGTTTGAAATTACGCATTGTTTTTCATGGGAGGAGTATTTTAAGATTCCTTGTCCATTGTTCCATTTTCATGGGAGGAGCACCTGAAGATACCTTGAGCGCAAATCATGCTAGCTGAAAACTACTCACCTTCACACCCCTCACGGTGACATTATTCCAAGCAATTTTGTTCAAACTTCTTCATCCATGTACCCTTCCTTTCCTGAAAATATTCCTACAGTTACATATAATTTAAAAAAAAGGTTCAACAACCACAGATCATTTTTCTATACGCCGAATGTCACACGTCTTGAAAAAATATTCTTAAAAGACCCTTTTATACTTACTTCCTGAAAAATACATTTCTTATGGAATGGCACCAGACACTGCATTTTTTGAAATACTTTATAACAATAAAAGTACATCAAATGTCCAGTGAAACTGAAAAATCGAATATTGTATCATTAACACACATATTTTCTTGAATTCCATAATTAGGTTATTTGAATATTGAATATTTCATAAACTTTATAGTTTAGATACGTAGCTAAGCCCTGAAATTTCTTCTCCCTGAAGAGGCCTGAAATGGGGTATATATACTCTAATGAAGCACCACAATATTCATTAATTCTACTGTTGAGCAAACTTTTCAATAATACTGTAATCATTTTTTTCTTTATCTGGAGAAATGAAGATCAGTTCTACTGGTCTTCACCTTTGTGGTCATCTATAATTCTATTGGTGAATATAAATATAATAATTATCGTTACCTAATAACTATATATCTTCTGGTACTATTTATAGGTTTCTGAAAATAACAATTTGTTGATTTAATCCGCATCCTATCTTAATTTCTATTTTTATTCCAAACTCTACCTGGGTTTGTCAGAAATAATTATGAATTAAATCGGAACGTACCGGTCCGGCTTTAATGATTTTGGCGCAATGGTTATAAACAATTCTAATTAATCGGTGTTTAAAAATATATTGGTTCGAAGCTCCTTTTGAACAAACAGAGGAATTTCTAAAAAAATTCCCCATTTAGAAAGGCTGCGTCTAGTCTTTCCAAAAAATTGAAGGGTTTAGAAGAGGGAATGGACTAGTCTTCCGGGAAATTCGGGAAAACTAGCCAGGCTTCAGAAAAAAATTTGACTTCTCATCCCAAATTTCGGTACGACGAGATGCTTCATTTTGAAGAAGTTTCTTATGGAAAATAAATACAAACTTTAACGAACACGACAGTCGTCATGGTCGTCATGGATTCATTGATAAAAATTCGTTTTTTTTTTTGTAGAAAATTAATCTTCTTGTTTAAGAAACATAGGGTTTTGGGGTCGCTGAATCCAAATCTAGTGTCATATTTTCGAAATTCAAGATGGCGTATCCAAAATGGCAAAAAATGAACAATTTTCAAAATGTTGTCCACCATATTGGATCCGCCATCTTGATTTTCGAAAATCTGACATTATATTCGAATTCAGTGACCGCAAAAACCTATGTACGGACAGTTTCATCCAGTTTCAAAGATTTTTTGAAATTTTTGCCGTCATATTGGATCTGCCATCTTAAATTTCGAAAATCTGACACTAGATTCGGATTCAGCGATCCCAAAAAACCTGCGTTAAGACAATTTCATCCAGTTCCAAACATTTTTTTATTTTGGCTGCCATATTGGATCCGCGATCTTGAATTTCGAAAATCTGACACTATATTCAGATTCAGCGACCCCAAAAACCTACGTAAGGACAATACCATGAAGTTCTAAACATTTTTCAAAATTTTGGCCACCATATTGAATTTTCCATCCGGAATTTGGATAACCTGACACGAAATTCGGATTAAGCGACCCCAAAAACCTAAGTACAGCCACTTTCACCAATATTCGTTGGAATATGAGTGAAGCGTCCACACTACTACATTTTTTCTAAATTTTCAAGTGAAAAATCACCAGTTTGAAAATAATAACGACTTTTATGACGAAAACCAAAAGTATACTGTCAAACCACACGATTGTTGTGCTCTGATAGTTGAAGAAAATTTGAAGTTTTCTTGCGATTTCAATGTAAAAAAAATCATGAAAAACATTTTTCTCAAAATTTTCATATTTTTTTACATTAAAGCCGTCACATTTACTTTTCTGGATGAGATGTTCCAATTTTGAGCATAGATTCTCCAAGAGCATACCCGAAAAATAGTAAGGAACAGGGTTTTATTTCAAAAATTCCCACTCCTCAATTTTAATAATGAGGCTGGAAAGTGAATAAAAAAATCGGAATTCTTCTTCCTTAATGGGTTAATCTTCATGGGGCTTGCGTCAGCTCTAAGTATCATTTTTTTCCGAACCAAAAAACAGGTTTCATTTTGGTGTGGATTTGAACACATTTCTGGGCAATGTGCATGAAAATTCGATGAAAAGAAATTTGGCAGTGCATTTTTGAACCACCCTATTCTTCATGCCTAAGCTCTGTTATTATGCAGATATTTTTAAATTTTATCGCTTTATAGAAAGGGAAAATAATCGAAAAATTCTACAACAAAGAAATTGCATAATTATTATAAAAAATAACTTGAAAATTAAAAAGCAATTCCCGGTCTGAGTGTTCTTCACAATCGTGTAGTAAATTCAACAAAGAATTCGTAAAGAACGTAAAGAATTCAACAAGAAAATTCAAGTTTACGATATTTGGTTGCAAGTTCGTTATTTTCGGTTGAGAAGTCGACTATTGAATTTTTGTCTTAGAATGTATCTTTCTTGGTTAAAAATGGTATTAGATGATTCAAGATTTATTTATTTTGTTAAAAATTTAACCATTTTTTTGCAAAAGTCATCCCTCTTGATTGGAAATTTGACTGCTTTGTTACAAATTCGTCCATTTGGTTTGAAAATTCATCTCTCAAATGTCTGGTGAGAAATTAAAGTGTTTCGGTTTAAAAATGACCTCTTTCATTGATAATTCACGTGTTCCGAGCGAAAATTAAACTGTTTTGTGAAAAATTCGCATTTTCGTCTCGTAAAGTATAGACAATTTGGTAGTAAATTCAAGTATTTTGTCGTAAATCAAACGACTTTCTTAAAAATTCGTTTTCTTTTAGTTGAAGATTGATCATTCTAGTTGAATATTAATTTCTTTAGTTGCAATTTGAACAACTTTGTTGCGATCAAGTTTTTTTTTTTATTGATAACTAGTTTTTTCAACTGAAAATGTAACTATTTTTTCCCCGGTTAAAAATCTATCCCAAGTTAAAACTTCATGTATTTTGTTTAAAATTAATCTTTTTTGTTAAAAAACTAATTTCGGTCTAAAATTCCACTATCTGGTTAAAGATTCAAGTATTTTGTGGCAGATTGATGTATTTTGTAAAAGATTCATATTTTTGGTAGAAAATCAATCTTCTTGGCTAAAAATGCAACTGTTTGGTGGAAAATTGTTGTGTTTTTGTTGAAAATGTCAACCATTACGTTTGTTGTCAGAAATGTATCTCACTTTGGTTAAAAGTGAAACTACTTCCTTAAACATTAATTTTTTAGTAGGTGATTCATAATTTTAGTTAAAAATTGATCTCCTTGGTTAAAAATTCAGCTACACGGGAAAAAATTCTGGACGTGTACAAGCGAATCTAGAATACATTAAATTCAAGGAATTTGTTCGCTTAGATAAGGTAACACTTAACTTACAGTAGCCAATTTTTCGTCTGACATCGCGTTAACCGTCTAAGAACTATTCATATAATACTCAATCCGATGATCCCACGATGCTCTGGTACAGTTCCGACCATTTCTTCAGACAGTCTTATTCTTATATCTCCGATCTAGTTATACTTATAACATATATCAACTATTTGATAACTCTGGCATAGGAAAAATGGTCAAATAAGTCCAAAGATATTCACTTTGGCTGATCAAAAGTCTAAATCTCTGAATTCCTTCATTAATTTCGAGCTGTACGTTGAGCTGTTGTAAGGAATAGCTTAGGCTCCACAGCTCAACATTTTTTCCGTGTTAGGGGTGCATAATAGAAATTTAGCAATAATCGCTGTAATAGTAAATTAATGCTTCAAATTTCAGGAAATATGGATGTCATTTTATGGCAATACGTTGTAATGCAAAATATCTCCTTTCTAAACGATTAAAAAAAATTTTAACCAGTTATAAAATCACAAAAAATTGAAAGTAATGAATGAAAAAAGAAAAGTAAAAGCTTGACTCTAATCAAAATTTAAATTTCAATCTTTCTTGATTTTTTCGAGAACTTTTGTTTGTTGTTAAATTTTTTTATCAAAATTTCGATCAAGCAGAAAAATGCTTACAGCGAGTGCAAGACTGGTGCAGACCAGTGGAATATTCTATTAATTTAAAATATGAATATGGAAAAGTACAATCCTCCTGATATTTTGCACTCCGAGGAACATCCAAAAGTCACAGGGTGGCTCATCCGGCGAATAGGGAGAGTGGTACATGGTAGTAATCTTCATTTTGGTCACGCATTCTCTAGCGACAGTTCGTGTCATACACAGCAATACGCTTCATGGCAGATTCCTCATACACAGTTTGTAATATTTTCAAAAATTCCTGACCAGTTTTGCCGAACTTTACCAGTAGTTTGATCTTGATTTCTTAATCAGTTAAATCATCTCGCACCATTCTCCTGACACGATAAAAATAATGTTCACAAAATTGGGTACCAAAAGCAGAGATCTAATTCGATCATGACCAAACTTTGACAAAGTACACGTGAGGCTTCCCTCTAGATATTGCACAGCAGTAGAAACTTACAGGGCTGCCCAGTCGGCAAAAAAGGTCAGTTTACAAACTTTTTCCCGCTCCTGTTAGTAAGGTTCAGGCCCTACTCCTAGTGTGGCTGTGATAGGGCAAAACAGGGCGCTATCAGCAGATGGACTTATATTGAATGGCGGCGTCGAATTAGGAATTCTAGGTGTACCGACAAGCTCAAAAGTACTGAATCTGTAACTTGATTTAAAAGATCGATAAAAAAGCCATTTGATGGTATTATATTCGGCAGCCTTATAATTAGAAAAATGTATCTATTTCTCGTTGCAGAATTAAGCATACTGTCCGAGGCCCCATTCCGGTCCGGGTCAAGTTTCAGCTCTAGGTCGTCTCTTCCTGCCAGGTCTTCTCATCGTACAAATCGTACATCATTACCAGGTAAAATGCACTCAGCAGCGCATAAAAAATAATGTGAATCGAATCAGATAACGCGCATATTATCTCGGTGAGCCATCGAAGTATTTTTAATAACATGAACAAATTCAAATGCAGAACTTTCTTAGAAATTGTTCTCAAATTAAAGAATTGAAAAAATTGGCCATTGAAATTAAATCTGCCAAACGGAGTTTAGTAAACGGAAGTTTCAATAACCTCTTGCACTAAACGTATATGAAAAATGGTAACGGTGATGAGTTTGAAGTAAAATTTACTACAATGCGGAAAACAATAAATTCAACACATGCGATTATTCTTTATTTTTTGGTAGAATGTGAAAAGATTTGAAATTGAATTTGAAATCACATTGAAACTTTGTTTGATGAATCTAAAAATCCGCGAAGATTTCCTCGAATTTGCTAGTATTGAAAGCAAGTGTTTCGACAAATAGAATTAGTTATTTTTCACTGAACTTTAAAGGCTCACCTTCCTCTAATTGTAATTGAATTATAATCTTTCCAGTAACAAGCCGAATTAGTCTAATTTACATTTAGAGAAAAGCAGTCGAAGTTGAATAATTTTAATTAAATAAAACGGATTGTCTATCGTTACAGAGTTTCCTGTTAAACTTACTTCTTTTCCAGGTCATTCAGGTCTAACTCTCTAAATCTAAATGAGTGAAAATTTCACTATTCGAATTAGTACTTGCATGCGCAACTAGCGAAGTAGTAATATTTTTGCATCTCGCTAATGGAATCGTAGAAAAATTACATGTTTATTTTAGTAACGTTAATTCGTAAGAATATTGGTCAATTCCTCAGTAATTGTGAGTACTAATCCATTAGTAATCTGCCTTCCAATTATTTTTCGATTATTATTACTATTATCATTATACGGGAGGGCAGGGTACAGACTGCCCATATCACTGTGGTAAAGCCTACTGTACTATACCCTCAAACTCAACTATCTCATATAATGTCAGTCTTTATTATAAAAGCATACACTAGACTTTCAGAAACTAGGTCGAATGGCGGCTCGACAGGGGTCGTCCCCTTAGGAAAACAATACTGGACGTGATGATCCAGAGGACTAAGTGTCTCCAAAGGTTCCAGAGAGCGACCATACTGATCCCCGGTTCATGAAAATCTTCTGGTTGGGAAAAATAATCTCCCAGGTATGTGTTTCTGAGAACAAGACAATGCATCACATTCACACAGTATGTGATGAGCTGACTCACGAAAATCATACTTTCAACAAAGAGTGATGACTTTAATCCTCATATTAGTAAAGTGTTTTCTCAGTCGGCAGTTCATATTAAACAATTCTACTCACGGTGAGATTGAACATGTTTGTATCTGAAATAGCCCATAGATAACCAGAATGATCTCCAGAGCTGCTGTTGGTGTTGTTTTCATAGTAATAAAGATCACCAAAAAAAAACACCCTTTGACGGCTTTCCAGTTGCTCAACAGTACTGATTAGTTCAGACTTTGGCAGCCAGACCTTTGATGCATATGCTTTTTTTACCATTGCGTCAATATGGAGTTTCCAGGTGAATTTAGGATCAAACCTTCTTCTGGTAAAGTGCACGAATTCCGTCTAGTATGGGTTAACAAACATACAGCGGCCGCGTACCATTGTTCTACTATGTTGAGCTCTGACTGCATAAGTTCCACTAAGGTGCCCTCACGCTTTCCTGTTATCAGGATTGCCTTCACTTCATTACCATGTGGCGAAGTATGTACCGGTCAAGCTGATCTGTCCGATTCCCATTTTTTTACACCTAGTGAAAAGGCGTCGAGAATCCTTTTCCAGGTTCTTCGGTCAAGGGTTCCACCAGGGTGCATCCCTGTCTGTTTCCTTAACATGGAAAGGACAATTGTCCTCATGCACATCGTGCATACCTGTTCTAGGCCAGTCAACGAAGCTCTGAAATAACATTTTTAAGGCTGCATCAGAAATGGATGCATTTTTGCATACGCCCTATATTTGGGGTGATGAACCGGAATCTGATATAGATATAGTGCGCGTGGTGCTCCCGCCAACTGATTCGAGAGCGAGAGAGAGGAGAGAGAGAGAGAGAGAGAGCGCGCGCACGAGCATCTGTCGGCGAGAGAAGGCTTGGTAATTGAAGATTGAAAATGTTATTTCAGGGCTTCATTGACAAGACCATGAATTCAATATGGAAGGCTTAAGATTGAACGTCGAAATATATTGCATTTTCAACAAAATAGTGGAATTTCTAACCTAAAAAGATTTTCTAGCAAAAGAGATGAATTTTTAAACCAAACTAACGATTTTTAAACAACAACGAAATTCGATTTTAACCCAATTGTTGTATTAATAACCAAGTAGATTAACTTTCAATAACAATAAAAATTTACAACAAAATAGTTTAAAATTTAACCAAGTAGTTAGGTTTTTAAGCCAAAAGGTCAATTTTCAAAACTAAAAGAAAATGAAAATTTCTCCCAAAACTGTTGAATTCTCAAGCCAAAAAGACGAATTTTTTAGAATTTATTCCAATTTTCAAACCGAAAGGTTGAATTTTCAACAAAAAAGTTTATTTTCTACTAAAAAAGACGATCTTTTTACGATAAAAGATAAATTTTCTACCTGAAGACCAAATAGGTAAAATTGCGTATAAAAGGGAAATTTTTCCAAAAATTGAATCGCCAGAGTTTCAGTTTAAATGATTAATTGTCAACAACAAAAAAACAATTTTCAACGAAGAAGACTGATTTTGCACCAAGAAGATAAGAGTTCTACTAAAAAAGACGAATGTTAACAAAAATAAATAAATTTTCAACAAAATTGTTGAACTTTGAAGCCGAAAATATTATTTTTCAACAAAAAGCTTAATTTTATACCACATATTTCTTTCAAAAAAATAGCTCTTCCCCTTCCCGCAACGAAATTTCGGTACACGTTGGCACGGTCTTATTATAATTCTATTTTACAGAAAATAAAATATAAAAAATACATGAGTTCTCAACTCAAAAAGATCGATTTTTGAACAAAAAATGGAATATTTGCATTTTCAGTTAAAACAAATAATTTTCAACCAAGAACAAAGGACTTTTCCACAAAATAGTTGAATGCTCAACTGAAAAAATGTAAATTTAATTTCCAGCTTGTAAAAAACGAATATTCAATTTTTAAAAATGAGTTTTCTACCAAAGAGACCTACTTTCAAAAAAATACATTAATTTTCAACTAAAAAAATATCAATTTTCAAGCAAAAGTGAAATATTTATTATAAAAATACATTTGCGACTAACAACAAAATGAATTTTCATCCAAATAGTTGAACTTTTAGTTAAGGAAACGAATTTTTGACTAAAATAATGAATCTTCATCAATAAAATGATTCTTTTACCAAATAGTTGAATTTTCAATTTTAAAGATGAATTTTCTAACAAGAAAGACAAACTTTGCAGAAAATACACGAATTTTTAACTAAAGAAGATCAATTTTCAACTAAAAATAGAATAGTTAAATTTTCATTCAGAAAAATCAATTTTCAGCAACGACGAAAAACACATTTTCAACCAAATAGTTGAATTTTCACCTAAATCAGATACATTTTTCACTAATTTCCAAATAATTTTCTACCAAAGATATGAGTGATTGTCCAAAAAGATATATTTTCTACCGAGAAGATTAATTTTCTACCAAAAAAAGATACATATGAAAAAAATGTGAATCTTCATTCAACCAAAAAAATATTTTTATCTTAAACCAAAAACGTTTGAATTCAACAAAAAAAGAATTTTCTGCCAAAAAATTATAATTTTTAACAAAATACATGAATTTTTAACTAAAAAAGATAACTTTGTAAGGAACAATGGAATATTAACATTTTCAGTTGAAAAACTTTATTTTCAACAAACAAAGCAATTAATTTTGTATCGAAATAGTTGAAAATTCATATTATTTGGCAGAAAATTAATCTTCTAGGCTGGAAATTTATCCTTATGGATGAAAATTCATTTCCTCGCAGAAAATTAGTTTTTTAAAATTGAAAATTAATATTCCCAACTGAAAATTTATCCTTTTTGATAGAAATTTAATCTTACTGGTTGAAAATTCATCTGTTGGGCTGAAAACTCATCTCTGTTTAATTGAAAATTTAACTTTTTCGTTGATTTTTCTTTGAAACTAAATTTTT